>JAJOOO010080341.1:0-30594 GCA_029582685.1 Solanum piurae
AATATATAATTTGTGGCTAAAAGCTTACAACATTCAACTACAAACTCTATTTTGTCGCTATTGCAACAACATATATTTTGTGATGAAATTTTTTCGTGTCCAAAATTGTAACTAATTTTATGACAAATAACATTTTGTCACAAATTGGATACACTATTAGCGACAAAATAATGTGTCATTGATGAATTAAAATTTGTCACTGGTTGTACTTAATAAATGGCGCCAAATTACTTTTTGGTGGAAAACTTTACTGGACAAAACTTTGCTACGAAATTGTACGTTTCGTCACTAAAAGTATGTTGCGCATACATTTAAATACGAAATGTATTTTTTGTCACAAAAGATGAATAATTAGTGACGAATTTTATATCGTAACTAATAATTTCGTAGCTAAATATCACATTTGTTGTAGTGAATTAAGGATGTCAGAGTTTCAGTTAGGTCTATTTCACCTATTGATCAAGGATTTTATGGGTTTGATTGATTATTAGGGATGACTTATATTTTATCGTGTCTCTATTAAGAAAACTTACTCAGAAGAATTTGACTTTTCAGTGATCTAATAAATGTGAGGTGAATTTTCATAAACCTAAGCCATTGTTGGCTTCAGCCTGAAGGTTTCACTGTGTAGTATGATGTTTCACGGATTGATCTTGAGAATGTTTTGATGTATAAAGATAATATAATAATGTACGCTTTGAGGAGGTTGAAGGTATAGATGAATACTACACTACTCATTATTTAGAGTTGGCAGTAATGAGTTCTGCTTTGAAAATTTGAAGACACTATTTACTTGGAAGCATTGTGAGGTATTCACGAATCATCATAGTATTCAATATATTTCTAGTCAGAGGGATCTTCATTGAGATGGTTAAAGCTACTTAAGAAATATGATATTATTATCTTATATCACTCGAGCAAGACAAATGTAGTAGCAAATGCATTAAAGTGAAAGTCAATTATTATGGACAACTTAATTATGTTCCGAATGGAATAAATGTTCAATTTTTGGCTAATAGATTTGCGAGACTTGATATTTCTGAGTCTTATAGATTTCTTGCTCATGTTGAGGTACACTTTCTTCTAGTGAATCAGATCAATGTTATTTCATTCAAATGTGAGAAGTTGAATATAATTCAAGAAAAGACGTTAAATGGTGAACATGAAGAAGGAATTTTTTATTCAAAGGGTGTTTTAAGAATTAAGGGTCATATTTGTCTTTTAAGAGTTGATGATTTGACTAAGTTAATTATTGAAGAGACTCATGGTTCTAGATATTCTCTTCATCGAGGAGTAGCAAAATTGTATTATGATCTAAAGCATTACTGGTGATGTTGAATAAATACAAACATGTAGAGTATTTATCTCGATGTTTGAACTGCTAGCATGTAAAGTATAAGCACCAGAGGAGGTGGTGAGACTCGGAGGATGCCTACACATGAGTAAAGGTGGGGGTGAATGCCATGAATTTTGTGGTAGGATTGGTAAATAAATTTTGATAAAGATATATGATATTTGACTTACTAGATAGATTGACCGAAACAACTTACTTTATGTCGGTTCAGACTTCATACATACAAAAAATTTGACTAGAAATTACATCCAAGAGATAGTACGTTTTCATGGTATGTCCATTTTCATCATTTCAAATTGGAGTACTAAGTTCACAATCAATTATAGAAGTGTATGAAAAAAGAGTTGTGTTCTCAAGTGGAGATTATATAACTTTTCATCCACATACAGATGATCAGTCCGAGCGGACTATTTGGATGTTGAAGGATATGCTATGAATGTGTGTGATGTATTTTTGTGGTTGTTGAGAATAGTTCTTGTTGTTAGCGGAGTTTGGTTATAACACTCATTACCATTTTAGTATTCAGATGGCCTTATTTAAGGCCTTATATGATAGAAGATGTCATTCTCTAGTTGGTTGGTTCAACGCATTCGAGGTCTAGTTTCGAGTAAAGATTTGTTGAGAGATTTCTTAGATAAGGTCAAGTTGATTCAAGATAGAGTTCTTATAACTTAGAGTAGACAAAAGAGATATGTTGATCAAACGATTTGTGATTTAAAGTTCATGATTGGAGAGAAGGTTTTGGTAATAGTATACTCATGAAAGATGTTATGAGGTTTGACAATGATGGCAAACTCAGTCCAAGGTTCATTGGCCCAGTGTTTTAGGGAGGTGGCGTATGAGTTCGCTATGCCACTAGACTTATCATATATTCATTCGGAATTTCATGTTTTGGTGTTGAGGAAGTACTATAGCAATGACTTTTATGTGATTCAATAGACTCGGTACATTTAGACCAAAACTTAGCATTTGTGAAAAAACCTATATTTATTATGGATAAACAGGTTCAATATTCACTTGGAAGGTTGAGAGTAGATATTCTACACTATTTGACATTTCATGAACTTTCTTTCTCTTTACATTCAAGGACGAACGTTATATGACATTAACAACAATTTTCTAGTTATGAGTATTCATATATATGAAGCCCTAATATTGTTGTAACCTTTACCTAGCTCTTTATTTTTCATCTTTCTCTCTCATTTTTAGAATATCACGTACGAGGCATGGACTCAAAAGTAAATAATGGAAGGAGTATATCATAAAAACACGAATAATTCTTTTTAAATGTTGATCGATTAAAATATCCCTCAAATATTGATCATATTTTATGCCCTTAACAATATAAGTTAAGTAAGGATAAAATTGTAAAAAAAGAAGGTAAAGGAGTATTTAATTCATTTTGAAAAATAGTTTCTTCAATTTGTAGTGAGAAAAAAAGAATAGGCCAAAAAATATTTGACAAGGCAAATGAGTATCTCAATTTATTTTGGACAATGGTTCTTCAAATTGTATACTTTAAACACCTTTATAAAAGAATCCATTTGTACTATATTATTCATTTAAGGAGTTTCTAACTCGTTTGTCTTTTTGCCTCAGAGACTCCACCATGTTGTCGTGCTTAGGTTCTTACCTTTCAAGGTTTTGTAATATTGATTTTGGTCAATCAGCGGACCTCGACGATATTGATATCCTTGCGAGAGAGACAGTGTTTCGCGTCAATGAAATTGAAGCTCTTTACGAGCTCTTTAAGAAGATTAGTAGTGCAGGGATTGGTGATGGCTTAATCATGAACAAGAAAGAGTTTCAATCGGCTATATACAACACAAACGCGAAAGAAAACTTCTTTGCTGACAGAGTATTTGACTTATTTGACACAAAGCGTTAGTGAATTTTGGGCTTTAAGGAATTTGCTTGTGCACTTTCTATTTTCCATCCAAATGCACCTTTTGATGATAAGATTGAGTTTTCTTTTCAACTATATGATATCAAGCAACAGGGTTTCATTGAGAGACGAGAGGTAAAACAGATGATGCATGTTGCTCTTGCTGAAACTAATCTAAAACTTTCAGACAATGTGATTGAGAACATAATTGACAATACTTTTGAAGAAGCAGATACCAATCGTGATGGAAAGATTGATAAGGAGGAATGGAGAAGTTTAGTCTTGCGTAATCCTTCACTTTTGCAGAAGATGACTCTCCCATTTCTCACGGACATTACTACAATGTTTCCGAGCTTTGCCTTTCACTCAAGTGTTGAGGACGACCTGATTTGGGATTGAAAAAAAGGATTTCCTTTTTGTTTTTGGTTGGTTCAATGGATATATGGTAACATTATGTTTGCCTTTTCTATTTCTCCATGTTCATTTTCGACATTAGGATTTCAAAAAACGGTTATGTTTGTTCTTTTGTTTGATGAAGATGATACTCATTCAACTTCATTATTGAATTCTTATATGCAATGACAATGTTAGAACACTTGTTTCTAAGTGCACAATATGCCTATGATGGATGTGTTTATTTATTTTACCTTTTGTTCACGACATTATGGGTGTGTTTGGTATAGAGGAAAATGTTTTTCAATATTTTATCCTTACCACCAAACCACCCCCCCCAAACAAATTTTTTTTGAAAATGTTTCAAATTATAAGATTTTCTTACCTCACCCAAGCCCTACCACCCCTACTCCCTACTCCCTCCCCCCCTCCCCACCCAAAAAAAATTACTTTCAAAAAATATTTCAATTTTTTTTTAATTTTTACGCCACTCCCCCCCCCTCCCACCCACCCAGGCCACCCCCTCCCCCGCCACCTGTCAATTTTTTTTTAAAAAAATTGGGAAATATTTTAAATTTTTTAAAACATCATTTTTTACGCAACCCCACCCCTACCCCCTCCGCCTCCCTCCCCCCACACCACCCCCACTCAGGCCACCCCCATCAAAAAAAAAATTGTTTTTGAAAAATATTTCAATTTTTAAAAAAAATAAATCATTTTTTATGCCACCTCCAAACCCCGTCAATTTTTTTTTTGAAAAAAAATTCATCGGTCAGGTCCTGAGTCAAATCTCAGGGTCGGATTTTGGAACGGTTATCGGGTCTTGTCCTAGTTTGGGTGTCGGGGTCGGGTCCTAGATCAATTCGGGTTGACTTTCGGATCAGAAATTATTTTCCTAAAAAGTATTTTTTAATCTCAAGCCAATAATAAAAGATATTTTCTGAAAAATATTTTTCATTCACCAACCAAACGTTAAAAAATGTTTTCCAGAAAAATATTTTCTACTCATCAACCAAACATGAGAAAATAAGTTAGAAATCCACTTGTTTTCCAAGAAAACATTTTCTAGGAAAATATTTTTCATGGAAACATTTTCCTTCATACCAAACACACCCTATAGCTCAATTCAATATATTTTCGAGTGATTGTCATCTTATAACTGATTTATAGATTAATTACACATATTAGATATTTTTTTGCGTCATTTTCTTACGGGATTTATAAAAGGTGTTTGTGAATGATATTGGAATCAGATTTGAAAAATGAACGTTTTTCTATAAATAACCTTAAATCTTATTGATAATGGATAGGTAATTAAAGTATTAAGAAATCCCAATTAAAAGTCTAATTATATAAAAACTTAAGCGACCTATTATAAGTCTTCCAGTTCTCCAAATTCATGAGCTAGCAGACAATGAAAATTATATACTAGAGTACATGACTTGTGTTTGAATCAGCACTACATTAATTTAGTACGTTGGTCTTATAAATTACATTCAGTGTGGTTTATGATCATTACAAAATTGAGGATATTGTAAATCGATCACTATTATCTTGTCTTTTATGGTTTTAGATTTATGTTAAATTCTTGTATTTCTTTTCTTAATCACAATCGTGATATTGTCTCTATTATAGGCCTGTAAATATTCGAAATATTGATCTGTTTGAAGTGAAGTTCATATATTGCCCTTGCGGAAAAATATATATGTAAACACATTGTGCTCTTTAATTTGTTGTCGTACGTAGGGTGTGTTT
This sequence comes from Solanum piurae, assembly GCA_029582685.1. Lineage (NCBI taxonomy): Eukaryota > Viridiplantae > Streptophyta > Magnoliopsida > Solanales > Solanaceae > Solanum > Solanum piurae. Next base: position 5,388 of record JAJOOO010080341.1, read on the forward strand.
TGTAGGTTCGAAAATGTTTTCCAACTAAATGTTTTCTTGGAAAACAAGTAGATTATTGACTTATTTTCTCATGTTTGGTTGGTGAGTAGAAAATATTTTCCGAAAAATATTTTTTGGTGTTTAATTTATGAATGAAAAATATTTTTTATTTTTACTAGAGAGTGGAAAATAATTTTTGAAATTGAAAATATTTTTTAAAAAGAAACTTGAATTTTTTTTTGGAGGGGGGTGGGGGGCTGGTAAGGGGCTGATGGGGGGTCGCAGGTAGGTGTGGTGTGGGGTGAAAAAATAAAAATTTGAAATTGGAAATATTTTTTAAAAGAAAACTTTAAAAAAAAAATTGGGTAGGGGGGCGGGGGCTGGTAGGGGGGGTCGAGGGTAAGGGGGTGGGGTGAAAAATAAAAAATTGAAATTGAAAATATTTTTAAAAAATAAACTTTGATTTTTTTTTGGGGGGGGTGGTAGGAGGCCGGGGGCGGGGTGGGGTGAAAAATAAAAAAATTCAAATTGAGAATATTTTTTAAAAACAAACTTTAAATTTTTTTTAGGGGGGGTGGGGGTAGGGGTGAGGGTGGGGTAAACAAATAAAAAATTGAAGTTGAAAATATTTTTTAAAAACAAACTTAAATTATTATGTTTTGGTGGGGGGTGGGGGCTGATAGGGGGCTTATGGGGGGTCGAGGGCAGGGGTGGGGTGAAAAAATAAAAAATTGAAATATTTTTTAAAAATAAACTATAATTTTTTATTTTTTATTTTGGGGGGGAGGGGGTTTGGGCGATGGCGAGGGTAGGGGTGGGGTAAAAAATAAAAAATTGAAGGAAAATATTTTTTTTAAAATAAACTTTAAATTTATTTTTCAAACAAAAAAAATGTAATATGAAGTTAGAGGAGAGTTTTGGAAAATGTTTTCCTTAATTTTTGAAGGGAAGTCATTTTCCTTAAATTTGAGGAAAATGAATTGATTTGGAAAATATTTTACCCAACCAAACATGAGAAAATTGGAAAACGTTTTCCGAAAAATGTTTTCCTTCATACCAAACACACCTGTAATCTCATCTTTCTACAAGATTAAGTTAATTTTGATTAGAAGAATACAAATGTCTCAAAAACACACCTAAAATATCTTTTTTTAAGTTCCATACTCAAACTATTGACATTTTACAGCGCGAGTTTAATACCTTAACTATCACTTATTAGTTTGAGAAACACACATCAATGGTGTGTATAATAGACTCTCTCTTTTATTAATTGGAGAAACACACCTCGCTATGGAGGTCTTGCTTTTCTCTATAGTGGAGGCCGTTATAGCGCGGAGAAATCCCCTCCCAGCCAAAAATTGGATTTTCCTTTTGGAAGCTATTCTTAGGAGATTTTATGATTTATAACTCAATACTCACTAAAATGCAGGTTCATAACTCAAATGGTTGTCAATCAAGAATGCACTTATCCTTGCATGATATTCCCCGATGAAGCTAGATAGGAATATTTTATGGATTAACGGAGTATAAATGTTTTCTTTGAGATGGCTTTCTGCATGCGAACAGTGGAGGAAAAAGCATCAACCTTTTACCACCGACTCCAAGAGTTTTGCTGGAACACACTGGTTGAAGTTCCCTGGTCTACCCTCTCAAGCTGGGTGAGGGAGTTCTATGCGCTTCTCCCGACAATTCTTTTGAATTCCCCTCAAGCTTCCCTTCACAATTGAGGGATGGATGTCCATATGGTGAATGAGGTTCTATGAGTGTCGAACGTTCCCAATGATGAGTTTGAGGCCAAGCTAAAGACGATGGATATGAGGTGGTTGCGGTATTCACTGGTCAACTAGGAGTATCAAGGTAAGGTATACTGGATCCACCTTAGCTTAGATTCCATGGTCCTTATCTTGACAAGTAGGAAACTCTCTTTTTGGTATGGAAGCAGTACACTAAACTTCGTATTATAGCTCACATGGTTGATGTCGGTTAACGATATCTCCCACACTATGATATGATTTACAGATATTGTTTGACCTTGTACTATATTTTCATATCAGATCATTAGTTTTCATGTTATGTTTACTTGGTCATTGTATTAGCATGTTTTACGGACTTATCATGGTATCATGTTATATTTATGTCTTTTCCCCATACTCAGTATATTCTGAATACTGACCGCATACTTTTTTACCTATATTATTTCATAATATAGATTTCTGACGTATCTCATCATGCTCGCAGTGTTGGTGAGTCCTTACCTCCTCGAGAACACCACTTATGATTTCCTTCTTGTCTTTACCTTTAGTTTTTGACAGTTTAGAGTTAGCTAGGGACTTGTCCTAACAACTCACTATGATTAGAGGTTTTTCATTCCGCGTATGTTGTCTTCATATCATATTTCTCTTTATGATACGATAGCTAATTGAGACTTATTCCGCTTTTCAGTTTATTTCAGTTATGTATGTGTCATGTGGTTAGCTTGGGGTCAATCGTGACTCTAGGAACCATATCATATCTAGGGGGTAGTATTGAGTCGTGATATTATTGGATTGTAATGCCTTGTGCGGAAAGGATTTGATTCATTCTTGCATATGCACGTTGTCTAGAATTTGCCCAAAAATAAATTTCAAAGCAAAATTCTAGATTTAACTTGACTTGAAATATGAACCTAGGCCATTTTTGAATAACCGCTACATCCTAAATTTTCCCTCCATTGATGTAATCTTTGTCCATCCAATTGATCCTAAACTGAAATTTTTGTCCACCATGTTGCATATCTTAATCCTTTGTGACCTTTTGTTTTTGACACCCTCAAAGTCAACCTAGTTGCTAATGAGTTGTGATATAGGCTAAAAGCTTAAGTTTGGGAGAGAAGAAGTGAATCATACCCACATACTAACAATCAACAATGATAAAATTTATTGAAATATAATCAAAGCAAAAAATATATACATCCAATTAATAGCGTCCGTAAATGGTATATACATATTAGGAGTCTATTTTTCCTACATATATCCAACAGATACAGTATATCCAACAAATTTAGAAAGTGTTGGTACAATGTTATTGAATGAATAGATACAACATATTCTAACTAAATTGAGAAAACAAATACATCAATATTGAACTAATAAATACAATGAATTACTGTATCATTGATGAAGAGTGAATCCTATATCGTTGATATAACATGAATTTCAGAAAGCTCTATCATAATACAATTCAAATTTGAGAAAGTTGTATCAATGATACAATATGAATTTTAGATAGCTATATCATCGATACAACAAATTTTTACAACTATTTTTATGTTTGACAATTATCTAAACTATCGCTATGTCTGATAACTAAGACATCAGAGTACCACTATTTATAAAAGCTATCCTAATTAGTTACCATCTTAAAACGTATTCTAATATTTATTATTACCCTAGTCAAAAAAATAACTTATGATATAAAATTTGTTCAACTTCATAAGACAATAAAAATTCATATCAAATATCAAGATTGAAAAAAGAAAAAAACATTCATGTAGGCGACTTGAAGTCTCTACTATTTACATGTGTTTGCTCCATAATCGCTCTGGTTCACACCATCTTTTACTTCGAATAGAATATTCTATCAATATAGCAAGATTTGTGAACAATTTAATTAAATATTAAATTGTAAATTATATTAAAATTATGATCCATCATGATAGGGTGTTCACGGTTTAGATAAGATCCAAACCAAAAAGCAAAATCAACTCGATCAATAAATCGATTGTATTTGAGTTTAGTTTGGTTTGGTTTTTTGATTTTAAAAATCCGATAGTATTTGGTTTGATTTTGATTTTGTTCGAGAAAACCAACAAAAATAATCGAACCGAACCGATAAATTAAATACATATATTTTATCACTATACAATATTATTTGTATAAACAATTTTAAAGATCTTATATATGTTTTCATCAAAATTTATTTTTAATCTAATTATGAAAGCAAAAATATCGAAAACGAGAACATTTATCTTATTGGTTTCATGTATATGACTGTCTATGACAATTCTTAGTGGGATTAGAATTGTCACTGTTTCTTTCTTCTAGGCCAAAATGATGAATGTTGAAGTTTTACTCACAGTAAATTTAGTAATTGAAAGTTCTATAAGATCAGCCGTTCTAACTATTTTCCGTTTTGAATGGATTGTTATCATGACTCTTTTCTTGTATTGAATGAATCATTTCTCTTAGTTTTGTGTATGGTCAATAACCGAATAACCCGGACCGATGACAATCAACCCGATAAATGTATATTATATTTGATTTGATTTGGTTTTGAGATTTTAAAAATCGATTATGTTGGTTTGATTTTGATTTTGACCAATAACCGATCCAAACCGACCCGTGAACACCCCTACGCCATCATCATAACTTGTAAACAATTAAACAAATGCAATTTTTTCTGTAATTACAACATTTGCGAGCAATTTAATAAGATACTTAGAGGGTATTTGTATTGGCTTAAAAGTTGGTCAAACCTACTTGTTAAGTCAATTTTTGACTTCTAGAAGTGATTGACAAATATAAAAATAACTCAAAATTAGTCAAAAATGACGTGAAATAAGTTAGGAAGTGTTTGACAAGGTTTAAAATGACTTAAAATAAGTTTAAAATGACTTAAAATAAGTTAAAAAGCAAAAGTAGGCCTCCACCTACTTTTTATTTTTTGACTTAAAAGTCATTTAAGTTTAACTTTTTACTTTTAACTTAAAAACTATTTTTAAGCCAATCCAAATGGGATCTTAGAAGTATCACTTGTGAAAGTGTTTTTTTTTTGGGGGCCTTGCTATTTGTGATTTTTTAATAATGATTTAATAGATTATTTTGTATATATTTCTTGTTGGAAAAATTATAAGAATATACTATTTAAGACTTTAATTAACAATATATGTATATACTCCTTTTTATTTACAAAACTATGTTTTTAATTACTAACCTAACATAATATTCAATTTTTTTTTATATATTTTAGTATACGTATTTCTTTTCCTTTTTTTAGGGGTAATGTGCTAAATTTATGAGATTGATAATTATTGTTTATATTTTGCTTTTCAATCATAATTATACTCTTTTATATTTATTTTTTTTGCCCATATACTGATTTTCTCTCTCATAATTTTTTATTCAATCAAATCAAAATATCAATTGTAGCTTTAACACTAAATTATTAATTGTAGCCTTAAATCAAATATTTTGTTTAAGATCTTAATTAACAATATGTGTATTTATTCTATTTTATTTATAAAATAGGATTTTTAATTATAAACATAATTTTTTTTTAAAAAATCGAGATATATATTATATCATTTTATTCTCTCCTTTTTGAATTAATATGCTGATTTTTTGGAACTGATAAATTACTTCTCTTAAAAAATTATGATTTTCTCTCTCTCTTCACTTTTTATTTAATCAATCAGAAAATTGAATTTTTCCGTCTCTCAATTTGTAATCCTTCTTTAAATAGATCTTATTCTTAATCATAACTGTTGTGGTTTAAAATGGTATAACATTACCATTGGTATTAATAGGCACTACATAATTTTATACTAATAGTATGCCTTTTATATAATATGTATATACCATGTATGACCAATAATAATTCTCAAGTAATTCTATTGTTTATATGAATACACCATGTGTTAAGTTAACAATATAACTCAATATATACCAATAAATAACACAAATATGTACTGTATTTTTGATAAATATTCAATCATTTAATATACAAATATTTATACCAATTATAAAAATAATGGTATACCAATAATTATTATAAAATATACCTTTAAGTATATCAATATATATGAAATTATTTTAAGTTTTAACATCTAATTTGGGCTAAAAAATATTATATACCATAAAAAAAAACTAACTTTTTTGATATATTTAAATTGTAACTTACCATTTCGAATTACTTACTTAATATTTTGAATTAGTAATAATCAGTGTCCAATCATTTTTAAAGTTGGTATATAATTTGATATATATATTTAAGTTGTAACATAAAACTACTCTTATATTAATAGGTCATCTTATACCATTAAATGCCACATAGTAATTCTTAAGTAATTATGTTCTTAAGATGAATACATTGTGTATTAACTAACGATATAACTCAATATATACCAATAAATATTACAAATTTGTACCATATTTTCAACAAATAATCAATCATTCAATATACAAACATTCGTACCAACTATTGAAATAACATTACACCAACAATTATTATAAAACATACCTTTAAATAAACCAATATATATGAAACTATTTTAACATCTAATTTTCGCCAAAAAAACATTTTATACCATAAAAAAATTAACTTTCTGAAATGGATAAGTTATCAATACTAGAATGAATACCATTAATAATACTAATCAATGACTTTGTTGATTTGATAATGTCTTGTTTTGTTGTTTGGACACCAATCTAATAATCAATGGCTTCCATTGCTCTATTAACATATGTTACACACAATGGATAATTTGAAAAGAAATCAGATTCACATTTTTTTTATCTAAATAAACTTGGATACCCATATCGTTATAAATCTTCATTAGTGGAGATGGACCACTCATGACATATTTCAGTTTTAAATGAAAGTTTGTCGTATCCACACCTAATTGGGAAGCAATAGTGGTAATTAAGCCTTCATATTTGGTGTTTGCATCATATATCACTCCTTCAATATCGTAATCAACGTATCTACCTGTTTCAGACCAAAACTTATTAGTAGTGCATCTCGTCAAATAGCATGGTCAGTTCAATGTATTCAAATTATATATTTGCTTTAAAGAATGCTTTTTGCTGACATGATAATTTTTAACTTAAATATTGTGTTTACACCATCATTATGTACCAAAATATAATCAATACGTACACCATCATCATGTAAAAAAAAAAACTCTGAGTGCCACAAAAAAAAATCAAAAGTACACCAAACCTGCAGTCCACCATTGTCGCTAATTAAAAATGATAAATTTCACCAAATCAATTACCAAAACAAATAAGCACTAAATATTATTTCTATTCCGAATCTCAAAACCCTACAAAACAAATCAAAGATTTAATAACAAAAAATAATCAAAACACGAAATTGGTGAATAGCAAAACAACCTATTTTACACCATTAATTACACGACTCACCATAGACAAAATTATATTTTACAAAAACTAATTTTTAACTTAAATATTCTGTTTACACCATCATTATGCACCAAAATACAATCAATACGTACACCATCATCTTGTACAAAATAAAATAAAATCCAAATGACACCAAAAAAATCAAAAAGTATATCAAACATGCAATCCATCATTTTCTCTAATTAAAAATGATCAATTTAACCAAATCAATTATCAAAACAAATAATCAGTAAATATTCTTTCTATCCGAATCTCAAAACCCTACAAAACAAATCAAAGATTTAATAACAAAATAAATAATCAAAAAATGGAATTGGTGAATAACACCAACAATCTATTTTACACCATTAATTAAATGACTCATCATAGACAAAATTTAATTTTATAAAAATAATTTTTAACGTTGTTTTGTGATTGTAACACAAAAACACACAATAAAATTGATGTACTACAACACAACGAACATATTTTTTCAAATTAGACGAATCACTTAAAAAAACACCAATTCAATATTGAATTATCGTTAATATCTGATGCGTCCCAACGTCCTTTATGTTGAATTAGGATTGAATAATTATCGGTATCCATGATTGAACAGTCATCCAGAATGAATAAAAGAGAGTTTTACTTTTGTTAAGAAATCTTTTATTGATAGGAGAGAATATTTATAACCAATTTAAGTAAATCAGGTAAAAAATTTGAGAAAAATGGGGAAGCAGAAATGTGGAGCACTAATCAAACTTTTTGTTAATTTTAAATTTTACATTTTTTTAAAATATTAAAACCTAACTTTGAAAAAAAAACTATTGTTATATAGGGAAAAAAAAGCTATTGCTATATAGTGGTAATTAAGGTACTTAGTTTGTATACTTAATTTTTTTTTTTCCCTTTTTATTAAAGGGCAATAAAATTTAAACGAAAAAAGGTCAAAATTGCCCTTGAATTATGCGAAATAAATCTCTTATATCCTTCATTATATTTTAGGTTTAAAAATACCCTCGCCGTCATTCCAAGAGATCATAAATATCCTTAAGAGTTAACATCTCAAATTTTGATCAATAAATATTGTATTTTTAAAGAATATCTCTATGATAGTGTATTATGTGATTTTATAAACTTATACTTATTTGGTAAGATTGTAAGAATTCAGACAATTTTTATAGTTTTACAATTTTTGAGATTTTTATGTTTATGAAAAAACATACAATATAAAATGTTCAAATAGAATATTCAAATAAAATTTTAACTTTATTTCATCATTTCATATGGAAGGCCAAACAGGTCCTTATTCGTTGCTCATCATCACATCAAATATTAGAATATTTCTTTATTCCTCTCACATCTCTTCATCTTCAAGCCCCAAATTTGTGGTAGAAACCCTAGAAATTTCTGAGATTTTAGCGCAGATTATGATATTGAAGTCATTCAAAGTGCTCCCTCTTTGTCTGTAGCTGCTACAATTTGAAGTACGAATACAGAGAAGTATGTATGTGGCTGCATTGCCTCCTACTTATATTGAGATATTCCAAACTGCATGAGTCTGTTATGGTTACATAATTGATTGATCGAGTTTATTTTGTTTATTGGAGTAGTAGAAATGGCTGATGTGCAAGAGAGATGGTGTGTGGTGACTGGAGGAAGAGGCTTCGCTGCCCGGCATTTGGTGGAAATGCTGATCCGATACGAAATGTTTCAAGTTCGAATTGCAGATTTAGGTCCAGCCATTAAGCTGGAGCCTGATGAGGAGGAAGGCACAGTTGGAAAAGCTATGCGATCAGGCCGTGCTAAGTATGTATCCATGGATCTTCGTGACAAGTCCCAAGTACTCAAAGGTCTTTCCTCCTTAAAATATTTTACTCCATTTTTTTTGTTTTGATAACTGTGTTTCCTGGTCAACTTGTGGGAACCTCCACTAATTCCACGGTACATTCTACCCTCAACAACACAGAGATAGATGAGAAGAAATCATCCTAGTATTTTTGACTCCGCTAAAATTTGAACCTAAGATCTCATAACTCTCAATCCACTTCATTGATTACTAAGTCACACCCTTGGGTGCATCCAGTTTTATTTGCTTATAGTATCTCTTTAACTTGCTCCCGACTGCCAAAAAACAGAATTTTGATTCTCCAAATGAGATTAATTTCCTCCTCTCCTCTCCAACCTAACATTGGTGATATTTAGAACCTCTAGTTCTAAAAACTCCTATTTGTCGTAAAAGACAAATTATTGAGTATTGGAATGAGATATAGCTAAAATAGAGCTATGTACAACATAGAGGATATATATGACCTACACGTTTAGTTTGGGATTGAAGTGTAGTGGTAGTTATTATTGTTGGTTTTTATTTCTTCTTAAAAAAATTCTCTAGTTAGCTTATCTGTGATGTTCTTTTAGTTTATCCATTGTATAAAATGTAAGAGCTATAGACGTCAATACTTTGCCATAGTAGATCCTAGTATTAGCAGATCTATCTGCTGCCAGTAATGCATGATTTTGGTGTTAGAGAAGACTGAATCAAATCTTCTGTTCAACACCTTTGTCTTTATCATAGAACATGAGCGTTTGTCCATATTGATTATAAACAGATGTAAGTTAAGGTAGTGAGAAAACTATTTGTTGTATATCAGGTTCCTGAGAAAATGAGCAGCTTGTTTATTATCGACTGGCGTTTGGTCCCGCTTTCAGCTTTTTGGCTAGAAGAGTAAAACATGTGGAACTACCATATGTACATCAAATATATGCTATTCCTTCATTCCCATATTGATTCAATTAGAATAACATATGCCAATTAATGTTTCCCTGTAAATTTAATTTAGAACCTAAATTAACAATTTTTTTGATGGGTAAAGTGTAGTTTTTTTTTTTTTTTTGAAATATGTTGTATTCCTCAGCATTAAGGATATGTTGGTGACCTCCAAAAATTCGTACATAGAGGGGCTAAGAAGGCTAATTACAAAGATCCTACCATATCTACTAGTTGCTCTACCTCCTCTATACATTCCTGTTTACACCAAAAATACAAATATGCAATGCAATTTTCTTTGACTTTCTGTATGGAGTTTGATTTGTTCTCATAGCATCTTCCATTTCTTTCCTTCCATACTGACCACCATATGCAAGCTGGAATAATTCTCCACCACTTGTTTTGGCTTTTACTTCCTCCTCTCCTGATCCAGCAACTCAACAGGTCAGCAGTATGTTCTGGCATCGTCCAGCTATTACCAGTGAGCCTCAAAAACAGAGACCATAGTTGACCTGTGACTCTACAATGTAGAAAAAGATGGTTGTTGGTCTCATTTGTCTCATTGCATAGAAAACACCTTGGTACTAGTTGTACACCTTTCCTCTGCAGTAACTCCTGAGTCAGACAAGCCCTCTTTAGCTACCAACCATACAAAACATTTGATCTTGGTTGGTGGCTTGGTGCTTGGCTTGTCCATACATATTTCCATCTAGCCAATCTGAGGCCTTGTTGAGTTCCTATTTCCTTCTTATAGAGCTTGTTAACTGTGAATCTTCCATCCTCAGAGTGTACCCACGAGATTGTGTCTGGCCTTGCAGCAAAACCATTAAACTCATTGATTGCATGTAACAATTGTGCCACCCTATCTATTTCCCAGTCATTGAAATGTCTCCTGAAAGATATATCCCAACCATTTTCCCAACTCTCGGCTAGAGTGATATCTGGATTGCTACAGAAAGAAAATAAGTCAGGGAAAGATTGCATTCATGTCTTACTCAAACATCTTTCCAGAATAGTATTTTAGCTCCATTTCCTATTCTGAGTTTGATGTTTCCTGCTAGTTTGGTCCAGAAGGATCTTATTGTTTTCCATGTTGAAACTCCACATGGTATAGTGACCTCATTGGTACACCATTGGGAGTCCTAGCCATACTTGTGATGTATAACTTCTCTCCAAAGAGCATGTTCTTCTTCCACATATCTCCACAACCATTTCATCAAGAGGCACTCATTATGGATTCGAAGATTCCTAACTCCAAGACCACCTGAGAGCTTAGGTAACTGCGCCTAGATAGTTCCCCTTCGTTTCTTTGTTTCCAAACCAAAGAAAGTCTCTTCTAAGTTTGTCCAATTTCTCCAGCACCTTAGCAGGTAAGGGAAATAGAGACATGACATAAGTGGGGAGGGAGTCCAGCACTGCATTTATTAATGTTTGTCGGCCCCCAAGTGACAAGTATTGAGATTTCCATATGGCTAACTTCTTCTCTACCTCTGGATTATCCCATCCCATATCAGTAATTCTTTATGATTGCTTCCCAGAGGCATTCCCAAGTAAGTTGTTGGGAATTGCTCAATCTTGCACCCTAGGATGTTAGCCAATCTTTGCATCTGTGCTACTTCCTTGATAGGGAATAAATTGCTTTTCCTCCGGTTAACCCTTAGATCAGAGACACCAGAGACACTATCACTCTGATATATCTAATCTTGTCTTCTTTTGCCTCGCAGAAGATTACAGTATCATCAGCATACACCAATTGGCAAATCTCCATACTCACACCTGCCCTGCTACTAGCTTCAAATCCCCTTATCCATCTGTTTTGAGTAGCTATCCTCAGCATGCTATTCAGCCCCTCCATGACCAGTATGAATATGAAAGGGGAGAGCGGATCACCCTGTCTCAAGCCCCTTTCAGATGACAAAAAACCCACCGGTTCTCCATTCACCAGAATGGAGAACCTGACGGTTTTAATACAAAAACCTATCCATTTTAACCATTTATCTCCAAACCCCATCTGTCTTAAGATGTTTAGAAGAAACCCCCAATTTACATGGTCATATGCTTTTTCCAAATCAAGTTTGCACATGATGCCTGCTTTCTTTCCTCTTAATCTTGTGTCCACACATTCACTGGCTATTAATGCAACATCCATGATTTGCCTGCCCTTAATAAATGCCATCCGGTGCTTGTTCACCAGCTTGTTTACCAAGCTTGTTTACCACCTGTTTGAGCCTTTCAACCAACACTTTAGCTATGAGTTTGTACATCCCACTAATTAGACTTATTGGTCTGAAGTCCCTTAGTGATGTAGCTCCACTCTTCTTTGGGACAAGTGCCACATAAGTGACATTCATACTCTTTTCAAAAACTTGGAACTCATGGAAATGCTTCGTAGTGTTCAAGATGTTTTCTTTCAAGACACTCCAAAATTCTATAAAGAAGCTCATTGGGAATCCATCAGGTCCTGGTGCCTTGTCACTAGCACAAGGGTTGATGCCTTTTAACACTTCTTCCTCCTCAAACTGTCTCTGCAGCCAGATCTGTTCCTCCAAGTTAATGCTTGTAAAGTCTTGTAAGTTTAGATTAGGTCTCCATGTCTCTGTCTCTTTGTAGAGATTCTGATAGTAGTCTTGTATTTTAATCTTGTTAACTTCTGGATCAGTGATATATGTCCCTTCCTCTTTAATTTTGTCAATGGTGATTCTGTGAAAATATTTGGTGTTCTTATCTCCATTTTTCAACCATTGGATTCTAGACCTCTGTCTCCATGCTATCTCCTCATTCTTGACCACCTCCTCAAACTCCATTGCCAAATGAACCTTCTGGAGTAATTCATCAGTCGTGAGTGCTCTTTGCTCCGTGATATTTTCTAATCTAGTAATTTGGTTCAGGATGTCCTCCCTCCTTTGTCTCCAGTTATTCTTGTTTTCCTTCCCCCATTCTTTTAATTTCCCTTTTAGGAGTTTTAGTTTGGTAGTCAAGATGTATGCTGGGCTCCCAGTTACATTGAAAGAGGCCCACCATTCATTTACCCTCTCTTTGAAACCATCCACTCCCAACCACCATTGTTCAAACTTAAAATATGACTTCTTGAAATCCATATCTCCACATGAAAGCATGATGGGGTTGTGGTCTGATCCCAATTTTGGCATCACTGATTGTTTGATGTGTAGCTTTTATTTATAGAACCAGCATAAATGTTAGCAATACATTTGTAGATTCCATGTTGTGCTAACATTTTTTATTAAAAATGTCTATGCTTAGGAATAGATTACAAATTTATTCTAGAGCCATTGAATTTGCTGATCTCGATAACTTGGTCTCTAGCTGAAAATTGAAAAATGTAGCTTATCAAGGGTATAAGTTTTTTTTTTTTGAGAAGGTAACATTTGTGTGTATTCATTGAACCAGTGCATGGGTTGCGCTGAAAACCATATTTACAGCTTGTCAAAAAAAGTAAGAAAACTGAATCTGAATCCTAACAGGAATCTAGGATATCTATAATGGATTCCGTGTCCTCTAAATACATCTGTTTGCACCAGAAGCAAAAAAGCCTGATACAATTTAGTTTGATCTTTTGAAGATCACAACTCTTGCTCTCTAAACATCTAGCATTTCTTTCTTTCCAAACAGTCCACCAAATCTATCTCTATCTGCAGCTCCCACCCCTACTTCTCCCCAACTGTACAAAAGATGTGTGATTTTGTTAGGCATAGCCCAAGCAAAACCCCTGAGACTAATGAAAATCCTCCACAACTGGGATGTTATTCTGCACTGGAGAAACAGATGGTTGACTGTCTCAACCTCTTCCCCACATAAATAGCATTTAGAACACATGGAGAACTTCCTTTTCAGGAGATTTTCATGTGTTAAAACTACTTCTCTTGCCATAAGCAAAGTGAAACATGACACCTTGAAAGGGATTTTAGGTTTCCAAATCTGCTTCCAAGGCCAAAGAGAAGGTTGTTGTCCCTTGATTTAGCAACTTATATGCAGAGTTTACCTTGAATGTGCCTTTGTTATTTCTGCTCCACCATAATCTATCATGTTCATCCCTTGTTTCTGTAAAAACTTCCAACCTTCCAAAAAATTCAGTCACATTTTCGATTTCCCAATCATAGAAATTCCTTCTAAATTGGAAATTCCATCCATGTTGTGTCCAAACCTCAGCTACACTCACTTGTTTATTCACTACCAAGTCATGCATCTTTGGAAAGATACTTTTCAGACTAGTAGTGCCCAACCATTTATCCTCCCAGAATGAAGTCTTATTGCCATTGCCTACCCCGATGGTTGTATTGATCTTCAAGAGAGGCCACAAGATTCCTATGGACTTCCACAGGCTTACCCCATATGGTGTAAGAACCTCCTTTGTCATCCACTTGTTCTCCTCTCCATCTTTTGCTTGAATTACTTTTCCCCAGTATGGTTGAGGCTCTTCAGAATACCTCCATAACCACTTTAGTCTAAGGGCTTTGCTCTGTTTTTCAGGTTCCGTACTCCTAGACCCCCATGTCAAGGGTATAAGTTTTGAAGGACCAAGCAGTTGACAGTGCTTCCAATTATGGCTTGTGATCCCTTATACACTTTAAATGACATCCCATGTACTTTTAACCATAGTATGAAAGCAAAAATGTGAATTTTCACATTTGAGACTGTTACAAATAAAATTAACCTGGTATCAAAGCACATTGCCAAATTATGACACAAATTGTCCAAGACCATCTTATTTGGGTTAAAATATTCAAAATAGCTTTTTTTGAGTTATATAGTTTCATAAATCTTCAATTGATAACTTGCAGCGTGTGAAGGAGCTGATGTTGTCTTCCACATGGCTGCTCCAGATTCATCCGTCAACAACCACCAGCTTCATCATTCTGTTAATGTGCTAGGTATTTTTCACAACTAGGGAAAGCTTTCACTGTCAGAAATTTTACTTGTTAGTAATTTTCTTGTTTGGCTTCCTGTTTCCTGAATGAGAGTTTTACTCTCCTCTTCTGTTGAGCAAATATATAGGAACCAAGAATATCATTGATGCTTGTGTTGAGCTAAAAGTGAAGAGACTTATTTATACCAGCTCCCCCAGTGTGGTTTTTGATGGAGTTCATGGAATTATCAATGGGGATGAATCATTACCATATCCTTCTAAGGTATAGACTTTCTTTCCTGTTTAGCATCCAAATGAATCTTTGTCAGATTTGTCTATAAACATACTTTGTTACTGATAATGTTTTCAGCATAATGATTCCTATTCTGCAACTAAAGCTGAAGGAGAGGCACTAGTTATCAAGTCAAATGATACTAAAGGGCTCTTGACCTGCTGCATTAGACCTAGCAGTATTTTTGGCCCTGGCGACAGGTTGTTGGTTCCATCACTAGTTGCAGCTGCAAGGGCTGGAAAATCTAAGGTGATTATATAATAGGTCAAATTTAATGTTCAGTAGTTTGATTAGAAAATGTGTTGTGAGGAACTTTCTACTAGTTCACTATTAATTTTTTTGTAATGGTGAAAGAGTGATGGATTTTAAGTGTTCTATTCTCTATCTACTATTTGAATGATTTTTGACAACTTGTTTGATTCTTAATTGTTCCAGTTCATTATTGGTGATGGCAACAACATGTATGATTTTACATACGTAGAGAATGTCGCACATGCTCATGTATGTGCCGAACGAGCTCTTGCATCAGGGGGTGCAGTTGCAGAAAAAGCGTCTGGTCAGGTAACATTTCGAATTTTATTAATTTCTATGCTCTGTATAAGCTTCTGCTATGATCTCATGCTTTGCCATATGCTTTCAATCTAATGTATCCTATGAGGTTCTGGCTCTTCAAAAATGTTAATGGGTGCATGTCAGATCCTCCAAAAGTGGTGCATCTTTTGGAGTTCATAGCAATTATATGTTTTGACTTGTGAAGTTGTAGCCAACATATGGAAGTACCCAGGATTATGCAATGTAATAGAAATTCTTCGGTTGGACCAATAGAAAAAGAAGAAGCAGTCTTTGGATTACTATTGGTACCATTAATTTTTATACTAGACTTCATTGCGACATGTGTTTAATGTCACAATAATATTAAGATGAATATTATATCTTGCAGCAACAAAAGTTGAGCCATCAATCTTTGGTTTTAATTGAAAGATCTCAAATCAAGGTTTAGCAAATGTTTATACTGCATCATACAACTCCATAGATTTGGTGAAGCTTATTACTTTCCTTTAAGTTCATGTAGTTTCTGGGTTCCTTTTTTGCTTAATATCTATCTTGTTTATAGGGCGTTTTCCACTAAGGACTAAATGCCTACGTCATTTAACTATTTAAGGGTCATTGGCTATTGTGTGGTAATATATAAGTTATACTTCTTTGGTAGGCCTCCACAGGTTTCCTCATCATCTCACTTATCTTAATATTGTTCTTTGCTTCTCTGACAATGCATTTAAAGAGTACAAATAAATCACATTGCTGGTTATGTGGAACTATTATAAAACTTTATTGGGTAACACAGATTATGCCGGTCGTTGTAGTTGACAACACTTGTGCATCCATTATTATCTAGCTTACAGTCTCAGCAATCAAATAAAAAATCTTGCTTGTAGTTAGTTTCGCTAGCTGTTTAGGGAGCTTCTATACTTGGTTAAAGTCATAATATTTGCCTTTTCCCTCCTCCCTGTTACAATCATACAGTAAACGATCAAATAAGAGCACCTTTGTCGTCTTTCTTTTCTCTAGCAAGTGTGGGAACTTCCACCTTAGAGTTTGCCATAATTTTCTTACTCCCTTCCCTGCGTTATTATGGTTAACACCTCTTTGTGAGGTAAGGTTAAATATGAAAATGGTCATATTGTCCATGTAGACTTATGAGTAAATAATGTTTTCTTATATTTCAAATTTCCTCTGAGAGGAACATATTAGGAGTTCTTTTGCTATTTTCTCAATGTTTTAGCTCTGTCGAATAATAAAGCTTCGATAAAAAATTGCTGTCGGCAGGCTTATTTTGTCACAAATATGGAGCCAATAAAGTTTTGGGAGTTTGTTGCACTTATTCTTGAAGGTCTTGGCTACGAAAGGTATTCTTATTTTATGGCTCTGGCTTTGCCAGAAAATTTTCTCTACACAATTCTTGTCTCTATCTATTTTCTCTGGATCACTTTGTGGTATTATTATGAAAAGCACTCTAAAGCTTGTTCTAGTATAATTCCTACTTTGCAGATGTCTGGAATTTTATCCTATGTTGCATGGATCTTTCTTTTGTCTTGACGTACTGGTGTCTAAACTCTAATGGGTCTGATAAGGGTGTGGCTACTTCGTATGATGTCTTCAAAATGTACTGAAAATTAGCAAAATAAGTTGATGTACCCGTATAAGATATTTCCATGCAACGTACGGAGTACTTACCTGTAAACAAGTCCGAGAAACATAGAATTTACCTGCTTTATATTTTTTGTGATTTGGAAATCAGTTTTACCAAATAAGTTCAAGTACATTACATAAACAGTGGAGAAGGCATCCTCTGTCATGTAGAACTAGGGAGAAACATTATTTCTGAAAAGCTTTTAAGTTCTTTCTGTTCATGCGCTGTAGCTTTCACGAAATTAAGTAATTACAGAAACCACTTGCTGGAACCTATTGAAGCCTAATTTTGATTGTTTAACTTATAGAGCAGAACCTCTGTTATGCTTAAAGTTCTGTCTTATTTGGCGTCTGGGCCATAGTAGAGGGGTTCCACAAATTATGGTGGTATATTTAGTTTTGATTATGACCACCAAGTATGAGGCATCTTAAGTTTGTACATCAGAAGAAAATAGAATGTCAGTTTTAATATATGGTTTGCTATGTTTGGTTTTTACTGGTATTAACAAAAAGTAGATACTAAATTGTTAAATGGCTTATTAAAGTGATATGTGCCACCTAGTAAACCCACACATCCATCGCAACATCTTCGTCTCCACCACCTTCATCTTCTGAATGAGAGAGTTCTTGATTGGCCAACACTTCGCCCCATACAATATAGCTGGTCTAAGAACCACTCATAGTGTTAGAGTGGGTTTGTTGTCTGCCTACTAAACCATGGATCACTTTCATTAATCTTTCTACTAATAACTTAGCTATGATCTTGTACACTCCCCCAATCAAGCTTATAGGTCTATAAACCTATAAGCTTGATTGGGGGAGTGTACAAGATCATAGCTAAGTTATTAGTAGAAAGATTAAAGAAAGTGATCCATGGTTTAGTAGGCAGACAACAAATTGCATTCATCAAAGGGAGACAAATAATGGATGCAATCGTAATTGCAAATGAGTGTGTAGATTCTAGACAGAACAACAAGAAACCAGGAATTATGTGGAAGCTGGACATTCAGAAGGCATATGACCACTTGAATTGGAGTTTTCTGCTAAAGCTAATGGAGAAGATGGGGTTTGCATTTAGGTGTATCAAGTGGATAGAGCATTGCATTAGCACAGTCAAATTCTCAGTGCTAATAAACAGGGAACCAAATGGATTCTTTTCATCCCAGAGAGGTTTGAGACAGGGTGATCCCTTATCTCCATTTTTTGTTCATAGTGGCAATGGAGGGCATGAGCAATCTACTGTATAAAGCAAGAGGGAAAAGGTGGATTAGGGGTTTCCAGTTGAGTGAGACAAACAGTTTAGAAGTACACACTTACGGTATGCAGATGACACCTTAGTATTTTGTGAAACAAAAGAGGAACAAGTTCTGATACTGAGGGTCATCTTCATAATTTTTGAAGCAGTCTCTGGGTTACATATAAACTGGGGCAAGAGTTTTATATATCCTATCAACACAGTCAGTGAGATAGATGCTCTAGCAAGAAAATAAGGAGGAAGAGTAGGGGAGCTTCCAACTACGTATCTTGGAATGCCTTTGGGTGCTAAAAGTAAGTCCGCAACAATTTGGAATGGGGTGGTGGAAAAATGTACAAAGAGGCTTACAAATTGGAAGAGACAACACCTCTCCAGGGAAGGCAAACTAACCCTAGTAAACAGTGTATTAGACACATTGCCTTCCTACTTGATGTCTATTTTCCCAATGCCTGCTAGTGTTAGCAAGAAAATAGATGCCCTGAGAAGGAACTTTTTATGGCAGGGGAATGAAGATAAGAAGAAGTTTCACCTAGCTAAGTGGGAGGAGTTGTTAGTGAACAAGAAAGCAGGAGGTCTAAGTATCAGGATTATGAAAGGGCAGAATCAAAGCCTGATGATGAAATAGTTGTGGAAATTTGCTACTGAAGAAGGAATGTTGTGGAAAGAAGCCATTTCTTGCAAAGTATGGTATGGAAGATAATTAGATGACTAAGAATGCCATAACACCCTATGGATGTTCAGTCTGGAGAGCTATTAGGAATCTTTGGCCAATGATGCAGATCAGAACTGAAGTGAGGATATAAAATGGGCAGAAAACCTCTTTTTGGCATGACAAGTGGGCAGGGCGTTTAACAATGAAACAACATCCGGAGCTATACACTCTAAGCTAGCAACAACAAGCCACAATTGCCATGATGTGGACTGGACAAGGATGGAATCTGTGAGAAATATAGGAAAAAAATAGTATTGAATTGTTGTTGTGTCTACACTATTACATTGAGACCCTATTTATAGACATTAGAATACAATCCTTCACCAAGTAGGATACTATTTACTATTCCAATTTTTATTTGTATTCCTATTCCTATTCTAAATAGGATTGTATAAACCTATTCCTATTCTAATAGGATTGTATAAACCTATTCATGTTCTAACACTCCCCCTCAGGCTAGTGCATACAATTCATGTACCTAGCTTGTTACAAATGTAATTAATACGAGGACCGATAAGGGGCTTGATGGAATATCTTCAAGTTGAGCAGTCGACTTCACAAAATTGACAGTCAATCTCAATGTCCTTGTCTTCTCATTAAATACTGGATTTGATGCATAATGTCAGTCAATCTCAATGTGCTTAATCTTCTCATGAAATATTGAATTTGATGCATAATGCCGATAAAACACATAGTGATAAAATTACAGTGTTGAACTTCCCAAACCAAACTTGCAAAGACTATTTCAGACCATAGAGTATTAGATTTGATGGCTGAAAGTGGTCACAATCTAAGAAATAAAATTATATGGGTAGGGTCGAAATGATGACACGACCCAACTAGAAAATAGAAATTATATAGAAAAGGTCGGATTGATGGCACGACCCTATTGAAAAAGAGAAATAATATGGTAGGGTCGGAATGATGGCACGATCCTACTGAAAAAGAGAAATTATATGGGTAGGGTCGGAATGATGGCACAACCCTACGCAAATCAGATTTGAGGAGTCATCGGAAAGATGAATGGAAATATGTAAATCAAATCTGAGTCACCGAAAAGACACACGGTGCTATGCAACTCAGTTATGAGAAAGTAGTTCGAAAAAATTTGCAGTACTACACAAATTAAATATGAAAAGTAGTCCGGAGAGATGCACAGTGCTACGCAAATCAAATATACAAAAAAGGTAGTCGCCGGAAGGATGGTACGGTGCTACACAAATTAAATATGAAAAAGTAGTCACTGGAATGATGGCACAGTGTTGCACAAATTAAATATGAAAAAGTAGTCGCCAAAAAGATGGTACGGTGCTACAAGTTAGATATAAGAAAGTAGTCATCGGAATGATGACACGGTGCTTATATAAATAAAATATGAGAAAATAGTCACCGAAAAGATACACGGTGACCCAACTTTCGGACGAGCGGCATATATGAGTAATAGCCGCTCGCCGACATCAGAAGCTCTTTGATTTTCTACCAAGATCGTAGAGGCTCTGATACCATGTGAGAAATATAGGAAACGAATAGTATTGAATTGTTGTTGTGTCTACATTATTACATTGAGACCCTATTTATAGACAGTAGAATACAATCCTTCACCAAGTAGGATACTATTTACTATTCCTATTTGTATTCCTATTCCTATTCTAAATAGGATTGTATAAACCTATTCCTATTCTAATAGGATTGTATAAACCTATTCCTATTCTAACAGAAGCTATATCTAAGGAGATAGCTGAATGATTGGGAGATTGGGAGAATAACAGAATTCTATAACTCAGTAGCAAGATTCAACAATCTGACTGAAGAAGTGGACAGACTAGAATGGAACAGAAACAACAAGGGAACTTTTTCTGTCAAATCTGCTTACAAGGAGCTAAATGTAGAAGTGGTGAAGGAAAGAGATTGGCCTTGAAAGATGATATGGAAACCGAAAATTCCCTACAAAGTTGACTGTTTCATCTGGCTTTTGGCCAAAGAAGCAGTGCTAACTCATATGATAATCTGAACAAAAGGGGTCACCAACTAACCGCTGGGTGTTTTTTAACAAAAGGGGTCACCAACTAACCGTTGGGTGTTTTTTACGTGGGGAACAAGCTGAGACAATCAACCATCTTTTTTTGCACTGCAAATGGACAGACCAGCTTTGGAGGATGTTCATCAGTTTGAAAGGGATTAGTTGGGTGAAACCTGGAAGCATTGCAGACGTTCTAAGATGCTGGAATATGGATGGTAATGTGAGCAAGAAGGAAGAAAAATGGAAGATCGTCCCAACATGCATTTGGTGGTCAATTTGGATTGAGAGGAACAAAAGGTGCTTTAGGGGACTCAGAACAACATTCAGAATCTTAAAATGAATTGTTTAGGCCTTTTTTATTTTTTGTGTGAGCAAAAACTATTAGCTCAAACAGAAGATATTTGTGATGTTTTAAACTTTTTGTAAGGCACTGAATTACAAGTTGTAAGTTGTAATACTTTTGAAGGGGAACTACACTTTGGTTGTAGTATACTTGTGGATATATACAAGTAAAGTTACCATTAGCAAAAAAAAAAGTCCCACATTTGTTGGGGAATGGACTGGTGGTCTCCTTATATTGACTTGGGCAAACCTCCCCTCATGAGCTAGCTTTTGGGGTTGAGTTAGGCCCAGGTGCCATATCTTTACACGTAGAACTTGCATTTAAGTTTAGGTGGTCGTGGCACATTTTTATTGCTCAAGACTCCGGATGCAAACCTCCATTTCATCCACTCGCACCAATATGGTGAGTGACATCCTTGTCTATCTCTCCATCTCCTTGGATAATAGACCAAAGATACTTGCAACTACCTCTCTTTTGGATGGCCTGTGCATCAAGCCTTACCTCCACTGAGTTCCACATCAGTCTCATGCGTCACCTCACTGAACTTGCTCTCCAAGTATTCAGTTTTGAGCCTGCTTGACTTAAACCCTTTAGACTCCAGGGTGACTCCAAACTTCCAACTTAGCATTAAATCCTTTGTGAGTGTCTTTAATCTAAACTATGTTATCCGCAAATAACATACATCATGACACCTCACCTTGAGTTAGCCGCGTCAATACATTCATCACCAAGCAAATAAAAACGGGCTAAGGATTGATCCCTGGGGCAACCCCATTAATACGAGAAAGTACTTCCAGTCTCCTTCCTCGGGATTATTGAAAGAAATCGCCTAACATTTTTCGTCTTTGCTAGGATTTGAACTTTGATCTTCATAGTCTTTCCCTACTTTATTGACTGCTAGGTCAGACCTTGGATGTTGGCTAAGGGCTTAAGGGTCTGAAAAGTAGCGTGTGAGCTGGTGACATACAATATTGAATGTAGAATCAGGGAAGGTTAAACGGTGTTGGCAAAATCAAATATATAATGTCCTAAGAGGGCATTGTTGAATGAAAGAACTTATGTTTGATTTCTTGTAACACAAGCAAATCGGATCCATAGAACTAATAATAGATTAAATAGAGACCACATTCGTGAGGTAGGTTTGAACTCATCCATTTTTGCTAATTGTGGTGTTTGAGCTAGCTTGCGCACACCTTGACTAATTCCATGAGTACTTGCTACCTCTCACCAACCCAGGTATCGGGTAACTCTATCTGCCAAAGCTTGGACATATAGGAAAAAATCACGTAGTGTTTTTTGTGTCCTCGGGGATTTAACTTGAGACCTCATGGTTCTCAATCAACTTCATTAACCATTAGGCCACACCCATGGTGCAATTTTGAGCTCATTTTAAATTCTTTCGGAGAGCAACCCTTTTTGTAAATACTAATCACCCAAATTGCTGAACTATGGGGGATCTTTACACAAATAGCCGGTCAGATTCAATGTTTATTTTTCCTAACCGGTATACATAGAATATACACAGATTATACGTGGATGGTTATACACATTATATATGGATTATACATATATTATACATCTACTGACTATTTTTCGTTTAAGCGTTGGGGGAGCAGCTATTTAGATTAATTCTTCAAATAGGGGTGGTTTTGGTGACTTTCAAAAATTTGGGTTGAGATTGCCAACTCTAAATGATTGCTAATTGCTTTGGTTGTAAGTTATGTGAATGAGATGATCTAAAGAAGCCTGCATTTCCAATGACTATATTAAGGTTAAGTAGCGAATCATTTTTTTCCATTTATGTTCCACAAGTAGAACTATCCACGCAAACAATCAACAAGCTAAAGTATCCATGTATAGGGTAAAATCTGATTTTGGCTATAAGATTATGTATATGTGCATAAGCATGTATCTTAGTGCAAGCGGTGGCTCACTATGGTGGATGTTGTACATTGTCCTTAGCCAATTTGAGAGGGATTGATATCTTAGGTGATGTTTGGTTAGTGTTTTAAGAGAGTTATGTGAATCTCAAAAAAAAGAGAGTTAATCTATGTAAAAAGATCAACACAATGTCGTACATTGTTTGATTGGTGATTTTAGTAGAGTTGATCTTTGTGATTTTAGCATAGCATATGTAGTGTTTGGTCAGATTTTTAAAATATTTTTTATACATATTACCCACATAAGTTAATGAGGGAACTTATCTATTATTTTAAGCTGGTAGAATATTAATAAGAATACGTGTACTAAATACTACATGAATTAGAACATTAAATGACAAAATAAACTATACACTGCTTATTATTTTGCAATATATCAAACTAAACATCCAACAAGAGATAATCCCTACATCAAAGTCCTTGCATTGCTAATACATTCGTTACTAATCCTTGCATTTCTAAACCAAACGACCCCTTAAGTATTTCCTTCTTTTGCTTCATGCATCTGACGAAGACGTACCTTTTGGTGTGAATTGAGGAATAGTGTGTTTAACTTGGTTTCTTAATGTCTAATTTAGTTTTATTCTTTTGATAAGATAATGGATTTCATAGAACGCATCAAGAAGATGCATCATTTACAAAGCATAAAAAGTACAAGACAGTGTTAGCTCTATTACAAAAGGCTAATCTAAAGTTAAGGAGCTAACAAAGTCCAAGAAAGTTTCAGGGGAATTGACTGGGGGAAAAATTGCGCCAGCTGCAGAGGGTTGTTAAAAGTCTAGACTCTAGACTTAAGAATGTAGCTTGGGGAGGTGCCTTCAAAGCATCGATTGTTAATTTCTGTCCATACACACCAAAAAAATGCAAGCTGGGATCATCTTCCATACTTCCTGATGGGATTTCCGACCTTCCGTGAGCTCCAGCTAACCAGTGCATCTTTAATGCTACTTGCATAACCCATTTTAGACGAAAAACTGAGATGAACATGTTCCATATGCCTGCAGCTGCTGTACAATGAAGAAGAAGATGCCTGTTGGTGTCTAGGGCCTGGTGACACATGAAGCCTCTGTTGACAATGTGGATTTTCTCCTGATGAGGTTGTCTTGGGTGAGGGAGGCTTCATGAAGGGCTAGCCAGCTAAAACAAATCACCTTGGGGGGGGGGGGGGAGGGGTAACTTGGTTTCCCAGATTAACTTCCATGGCCAATTAACTAGCATTTCATTTTGAGCACATAGTGAATAGTATGCTGCCTTCACAGAATATTTACCAACTGCTTTATCCCCCCAAATGAGTCTGTCAGGTTCGATCATTGATCTGGACAACTCCTAGTCTCTCCAGTAGGCTGAGAATGTGTTGTAGTTCCCAGTCTTGGAAGTTTCTATTGAATTCAGCATTATTCTTTCACTTATGCTGTTTAGATGGTTGAGCTAGTTGTAGCTTTGAGATTGGTTATCAATCATTATCATCTCTATTTTGTGTAAGGACCAAGTGGCACTGTGTGATTTGGCTCTAAATACTGAGTTGCTTATGAAAATGATGAAGATATATGTAACGTATCAAGTTAAATGGGTTTTGACAGGTTCAGATTTGCTTTTTATTTTTGGTTTCTTTTTTCTATTTGGTCAGATTACTCAACATTTGTCAGCATGTTTGAATATGAGAGAGAGAGTGTGTGTGTGTGTGT
>JAJOOO010080345.1:0-22273 GCA_029582685.1 Solanum piurae
GGGAGATTTATTCTCTCAATAGTTTTAATATTTTTCTTTTATATTAGATTTCATATAATAATATTATGTTTTTAGTTAAGTTTTTGTCATCTAATTTATTATTATATGATTTGCAAATTATAAGCTTCCGCATGACGCCCTAATCAACCTTCATAACCCAACAGTGCTTTCACCAATTTCAACCGTGGAAACACAGATATTTTATCTATCCCCTTTTAGTTGTCATAGTTTCTTTTTTAGAGTCAAACAATAAGAACTTTGATTAATATTTTACAATGTATGTTTTAATCATATTGATATGCAAAAAATTGCAATTTATAGTACTTTTCGTATAGTTTTTGAATATCAATTTTTTAATTTAAAATATCAAATGAATATAATCTAATTTAACTTTGAAAACTAATTAAATTGATGTTCGAAAAATTCAACATTACAACTAAAAATGATGGAGAGAGTATTGTTTTAAGCCAAAATTCATTATACTTCTTTGCACATGCTTATTTCAATTTTCAAACAAAAAGATACCACCTGACTTTGTGGGATTCTAATAATAAAAGAATTATTATTTCTCAAAAATATTTTTTTATCATACTATACGATTTATCCCCTAAAAGAAAATAATTAATAACCTTATTAGTATTATAATAAAAAACATCACTCCATCATGAATAAAAATAATATTACTTTCAAATAGCTAAATAAAATATAATAAATTTGAGACATATGACAAAATCATGAAGACCAATAATAAGAGAAAAAGTAAAATTTCGCAACGTATTTTTAAAAGAAATGTTACGTAATATATAATTACTTTCACAATGTTACCAAATAGAAAATATGTGATACTAAAACTTTGATTTATTCTCAATCATCTTATCTCTATAGATTAAAAATTATTAAGTATCATTCGATTATTCAAGAATTATGAGGGTCAACAATGTTAACTAAAGATTTTAACACATAATTTGTGTAAGATTTGTTAAGCGAGCCTCGAGCGTTCGGCGTTGGGCGTGCTTATGACATACAATCGGACGCTTAGGGAGTAAGTCTTACAGAACTAAGTCCCACACTTAAGTCTCGGGGTGTTTTGCTAGAGCCCCACCCTAGGGCAAGCCCCGAGGCGAGTTCCAACAGAGTTTTTTAAAACACTGATCCTAATAATTATTTCATCTAAATGAAAGTAAAAGATTTTTTTTTTTTATTAAAAAATCTAAATAAAAGTATATTTGATTTTTCTAATAATGTTCATATGTATATTTGATCATCCTTACACATAAATATTTTGTGAGTTTTTTTTAATTCAATGACTAATTTGAATTTTTAAATATTTGTAGACAATAAAATTCGCGTCGAGAAAACAATAATCAAGAACGGAAAAATTATGCAACAATTCATTTTATTATTTCAAGTGTGAGTGTTACAATCTCTATAATTCCTCTGAATTCGCCTTTTCAAATATAATTCAAGGGCTCTTGAGCTTGATCTTGAACTTGGGATTTATCTCGATCTTGATCTCTATCTTGATCTTGAACTTGAACTTGGACTTGGACTTGATCTTGAACTTGGACTTGATCTTGAACTTGAACTTTATCTTGATCTTGACTTCTAGTTGAATCCAAGGGCTTCGAGCTTGATCTTGAATTCGACGGTCTTGATCTTGATCGTTCTTGAAACTTGAACATTCTTGAAACTTAAATGCTTGAATTCTTGAACTTATAGAGAAATCTGTGGCTTTTGATCCACGAACTTTCTTTAGCTTCTTGTTAAAATTCTTGGTTCTTCTTTTCTGAATTATGAGGACCCCTATTTATAGTTTTAGAATAGAGGAGTTGTGTTTAGAAGAGGACATCCTTCGGCCAATCAGATTTAAGTGACATGACATATGGGCTTTATGAGCGGGCTTTAATTAAATTCATATTTATTGAATATAATTAAATCAATTATATTAATTTATAATATTTATTTTGACTAATATATTCATTAATTTAATATAACCCGATTCATTTAATAAATTTATATTTAAATAAATTTTAAATGATTACAAATGCCCCTGCTTCAAGTCTTGTCAAAATGATTTATGTTTTGGAAACTAGGCTTGAAGTATTGACTTAATATTATAATAATTATCATAATATTATGAAGAAGTATTGACTCAATATCATAATATTATTATTATAATATCATAATAATCTCTACGTGTAGACAGAACCATCCATCAAATGAGACATGTTAAGAGTGGGCTTTAATTTCCGTAAAAGTTGGAGTTTATCCTTTAGTCTTAATGACCAAAGTCAACTAGGAATCAAATGGCTCACTAGTTTTTTTTAGTCACAAACAATTTCCAGTAGTCATACACGCCGAATCCTATTAGGAGTCCCTTAGTCAAATTGTAGTTGAACTAGGAATTGCAGTCCCACTCAATTTCAAATTTATGTCTTTTTTTATTGTCTTAGTAAAAAAAGATTTGTAATTGGACTAGGAGAAGAATTTTATTCCCATCACATGACATCTATAAATATACACATTGTATCCACAATTTTTCTTCAATTACGGATTGTGAGCTACAAGCCTGTGACGAAAGGGGCATAATTCAAGGTAATTTTCCTCCCTTTTTTTCTGATTTTCGTCACTTTTTTTTACAGCTTGACAGGTCTGTCGTAGAAAATTCAAATCTCATTGTAGAAAAATCAAAATCATGAACGGTTTGATTTTACGGAAACTAGACTTCTCGATCTCTAACATATCCAAAATTCAGAATTTAATACATTCCTAATCTTTTTAGATGATTTTTTGAAGTTAGCTCTAGATTCTGCCATGCTAAAAATTTCAGAGTTGTGCGGCTTTACTAAAAATCTCGTGTCTTAATGTAGGAACGACGAAATCACAAGTCGCTTGATTATTTCGAATCTAAACACAAAGGTCTTCAACATATTCGAAATTCAAAATTTAATACCTTTAGAATCTTTCTAGATGATATTTTGAAGTTAACTTTAAATTCTGTCATGCTGAAAATTTCAGATTTGTGTGGCTTTACTAAAACTCTTGTGTCTTGATGTAGGAACGACGAAATCACAAGACGCTTGATTATTTAGAATCTATACACAAGGTCTACAACATATCCGAAATTCAAGATTTAATACCTTCAGAATCTTTCTAGGTGATTTTTCGAAGTTAACTTTAAATTCTGTCATACAACTGATATTCTTAAGGCGAAAGCGGATAGATAAACATCCCCACCCTAAGAAAGGTAATTTATGGTATTTTTAAGGCGAAAGCGGATACATACACATCCCCACCCTAAGAAAGGTAATTTATGGTATTCTTAAGGCGAAAACGGATAGATACACATCCCCGCCCTAAGAAAGGTAATTTATGGTATTCTTAAGGCGGAAGCAGATAGATACACATCCCCGCCCTAAGAAAGGTAATTTATGGTATTCTTAAGACGAAAGCGGATAGATACACATCCCCGCCTTAAGAAAGGTACTTTATGGTATTCTTAAGGCGAAAGCGGATAGATACACATCCCCGCCCTAAGAAAGGTAATTTATGGTATTCTTAAGGCGAAAGCGGATAGACACACATCCCCGCCCTAAAAAAGGTAATTTATGGTATTCTTAAGGCAAAAATGGATATATACAAATCCCCGCCCTAAGAAAGGTAACTTTATGGCATTCTTAAGGCGAAAGCGGATAGATACACATCCCCGCCCTAAGAAAGGTAATTTTTAATATTCTTAAGGAGAAAGCAAATAGATACACATCCCCGCCCTAAGAAAGGTAATTTATGGTGTCAAAACTTGAAAACTTCAACTTTCAGACTTGAATAATTTGAAGACTTCAGCTTGCAGACTTAAAGAATTTGAAGACCTCAACTTGCAGACTTGAAGAATTTGAAGACCTCAACTTGAGACTTGAAGAATTTGAAGACATCAACTTGCAGACTTAAAGAATTTGAAGACCTCAACTTGCAGACTTGAAGAATTTGAAGATCTCAACTTGCAGACTTAAAGAATTTGAAGACTTCAACTTGCAGACTTAAATAATTTGAAGACTTCAACTTACAGACTTAAAGATTTCAACTTGTAGACTTAAAGATTTCAACTTGCAGACTTGAAGAGTTCAACTTGCAGACTTGAAAAATTTGAAGACTTCAACTTGCAGACTTAAAGAATTTGAAAACCTCAACTTGCAGACTTAAAGAATTTGAAGACCTCAACTTGCAGACTTGAAGGACTTTGAAGACTTTAATTTGCATACTTAGAAGATTTGAAGACTTCAGCTTGCATAGTTGGAAGATTTGAAGACTTCAACTTGCATACTTGGAAGATTTGAAGACTTTAACTTGTATACTTGGAAGATTTGAAGACTTCAACTTGCATACTTGGAAGATTTGAAGACTTCAACTTGCATACTTGGAAGATTTGAAGACTTCAACTTGCATACTTGGAAGATTTGAAGACTTCAGCTTGCATACTTGAAGGATTTGAAGACTTCAACTTGTATACTTGGAGCAATTGAAGACTTCAATTTTAAAGAAACTTCAAGCAAGTTGTTAACGAAACTCATATTTTTTTAAGGGTTTGCCCCCATCTATTGACCAATCAATACTTCGTACAAGTCTAAAATTTGATGCAAGTTTATCATAGCTTTAACTTTCATGTGACAGATCAAGTGGGAACATGTGGTTTTTTGACACTCATGCAACTGAACTTAGGATATATTCTAAGAGCCTACATACCTCAATGAAGAGGATCAAGTCACAACGTAGTTTTGGGGGATTGATTGATTTTTTTATGCCGTACATAATGTATACTCTTGCGGGCCATGAGTGACATACAATTTAGGCTCGTACCTTAAGGAGCATCATCTTACTTCAAGGGTAGTTCCTCTTTAGGAATTTTGCATTAATAGGACCGATCCTTACGCCATCTGCATCAACAAGCTTGTAAGCACCATATGAATATGCTTCTTGTACGACATGTGGTCCATCCCACTTTGAGGTAAATTTGTGCGAAGTAATGATGGGTATTCTTACCACGAGAACTTCGTCTCCAACTTAGAAGCACCTCAAGCAAACCTTCTTATTGAAAGCACGAGATAGACGAGTTTGATAACATTCAAGATTTTGTTGGGCTTCTAGCCTCTTTTCATCAAGTGCTTCTAACTCAGCAAGACGCAATCGAGCATTTTCTTCTTCAGTGAGCCCTTCTTGAATAGCAAGTCTTAAGAAAGGTATTTGACGCTCGAGTGGTAGGACTGTTTCAACTCCAAAAGCAAGTGAATATGGTGTTGCTTGAGTTGGAGTGTGGTATGTTGTCTTATATGCCCACAAAGCTTCTTCCATTCTTTCATGCCAATCCCGTTTGGACTTGGAGACAACTTTCTTCAGGAGGTTGCATAGAGTCTTATTGAATGCTTCAGCAAGACCATTGGCGAAAACATGATACATAAAAGATTTACGTTGTTTGAAGCCGAAGAGATCACAAATCTTATTTATTAACTTGTTATCAAATGGCTTGCCATTGTTTGTTATTATGTAGCGAGGGATGTCAAAGCGATAAATGATATTCACTCGGATAAAATTTGCAACATTCTCTTTCTTCACTTCTTTAAGAGCGACAACTTCAACCCATTTTGAGAAGTAATCTGTTGCAGCCAAGATGTACAAGTGTCCACCAGAAGCTTTTGGTAGTGGTTCCACAACATCCAATCCCAAAGCGTCAAATGGCCAAGATGCAATAGTTGGGTGCAATACTTCGGGCTGCTGATGTATGAAATTCGCATGAAATTGACAAGCATTGCACCTCCGAGCATAATCTCAGCAATCCTTCACCATGGTTGGCCAATAATACCCCATCCTCTTTATGTGAAAGTGGAGTTTCGGTCTAGATTGATGTGATCCACATACTCCCAAGTGTGTTTCTTGCAAAGCTTAAATTGCTTCTTCCTCTCCAAAACATCGTAATAGTACACCCTTAAATGATCTTCTATATAATGTGTCCTTATAGTAAAGGAAGCGAGGTGCACAACGACGAATGTCAGTCCTTCTCCTTGGATTTTCTGGAAGTATCCCATAACACATGTAGTCAATAATATGTTGTCTCCAATCTTCCTTCGCGGCTTCAGAAATGATGACGAGATGATCAAGCTAATTTTCTATACATTATTCTTCATTTCGTGGTGGTACTATCCATTTTTGACAAATAGTCACTTGCGTCTGATCATGAAGGGTTGGCGTTGAAGCTAGAGCAACCAATGCATCAACTTTCTTATACTCCGTTCTACGCACATGTTGAAGGGTTACATCTCCAAGACATCCTATCAAATTTTGAGCATAATCATGATAAAGATGCAATTCGGGATTCTTCACCTCATAACAGAGTTGGTTGATCACCAACTGAGAGTCACCAAAGACTTGCAAGTGTAATTGCTTCATGTCAATGGCTATCTCAAGTCCAAGTATCAACGCTTGGTATTCAGCGACATTATTGGAGCAGTATTGCTTCAAAGTAAAGGAGAATGGTAGAATCTCTAGTGATGAACACTACGCCAACGTCAACTCCACCACGATGTGCAGCCCCATCAAAGTACATTTTCCATGGAGGTTGAATTTCAATATACATCGCATCTTCATCAAGAAGCTCATTAGTTAACTCTCAATCATCATGTATCGGATGGTCTGCTAAGAAATCCGCTAATGCTTGTCCCTGCACATCTTTATGAGGAATGTACACAATCTCAAACTGTTGGAATTGGAGGTACCATCTTGCTAGTCGGTCACTAAGGACAGGTTTTGACATAACAACTTGATGGGATTTGATCTCGAAATAAGGCGGACAACATGAGCTTGAAAATAATGCTTCATCTTTTGAATTGAGAAGACAAGTGCCAAGCACAACTTTTCAATTGGCGAATAGTTCAGCTCATTTGGCGTCATCGTTCTACTTAAGTAGTAAAGAAAGTTTTCTTTACTTTCTATTCTCTTGAGCTAACAAGGCTCCTACGTACCTTTATTGTGCCGCAATGTAGATTATCAATGGATTTCCAGGTATAGGGGCTGCCAAAACTAGAGGTTTCGCTAGATACGATTTGATACTTTTAAAGGCATCGCTACATATTTCTAACTAATCAAAAGGAGCATCTTTTTTCATGAGATGACCGAATGGTTGGAATCGTCCTACTAGATTTGAGATGAACCTCCTCAAGTAGGCTAGCTTTCCTTGGAGACTTTTTAACTCATGAATAGTTCGAGGCTCAGACATCTTTGATATTGCGTCAACTTTGGCTTGATCAATTTCAATTCCTCGATGTCGCACAATGAAGCTAAGAAACTTTACAGAAGTAACTCTGAAGGCACACTTCAATGGATTCATCCTTAGTTGATATCTTCGAAGCAACTCAAACACCATTCTTAAGTCTTTCAAATGATTACCCCTCTTTCTCGATTTTACCACCAGGTCATCAACATAACATTCAACATTTTTATGGAGCAAGTCATCAAATATATTTTGCATAGCCATTTGATATGTAACACCAGCATTCTTCATACCGAAAGACATCACTTTGTAAAAGTAAATGCTTTAGGCGTGCGAAATGCGATGAGTTTTTCATCATTTGTTGCCATGCAGATTTGATTATAGCCAGAAGAACCGTACATGAATGACATCGCCTCATAACCAGTGGTGGAATCAATCATTAGCTCAGAAATGGGAAGAGGTAACTCATCTTTAGGACATGCATTATCGAGATCCCTAAAGTCAACATAAACTTGAATTTGGTCATTCTTTTTCCTTACAGGAACAATACTTGAAATCCATGTAGGATATTTAACTTCACGAATGAATCATGTCTCAATGAGTTTGTTAATTTCATTATCTATCAATGGAACCAAGTCAGGCCTAAAACGTGTTTGGGCTTGCTTAACTGGACGAGTACCATTTTTTACTGCCAACTGATGGACTGCTACTTTAGGATTCAAGCCAGGCATTTCTTTATAACTCCAAGCAAAGATATCCCTATATTCTTTGAGTATATTAATATAAGCGATTTCTTCGTCAACTTCTAGAAAGGCACTCAAGTAAGTAGGCCTTGGGTCTTCATCAGTGCCAAGGTTAACTTCCTTTAAGGGATATATTGTGGTCTTCACTCATTCTTCAAGTTCTGGTGGAACATCTCTAGTATCTTCCTCTTCTAGAGGGTCATTGTCATTGACATATATATGACAACACCAGACAATATCTTCTAACTCTTCATCAATCTTCATTTGAGGCAAAGAATCGTGTTCACTCTAGATTGTAACATGATATGATGAGCCTACACTTTTTTCATCTTCTTCGCGCTCCTTGGTGTAAACCACAGTGTGAGCCTTTGCCTTGAGTTCCTCTTTACATGAAACCACAAGTTCCACTAAACCCTCATTCTAGAAGGAATCAAACTATTGAAATCCTTTTGGATCATAGATAAAGCCAGTGTTGTCATTTTTAGATAACTTCTCTGATGCTTGTGTTGTTCTTCTTCAATGGACCTAATCTTTCGAACACATAAGTTCTTGCAGTCGATTCTCCGAGTCGATCAAAGACGAAAGGCTTTTTATTGGGAGCAGTGACATCATCTTCAAAAGTTATATGATTATTGCTCGTCTTTTTTATGGAGATGCAAACTGGCGGTGGTTAATTATAGCCTATGCCTTCTCGTGCTTGCCTGGTTTTATCAACTAATGGAAGTTTCCCTAACATTGATGGCTCATTAGGGTTGTATCCAGCCTTCGCAAATAACTTGTAAGCATTAGGATCAAAACCTTCTCCTGTGCGTTTAGTAGGGAGTGCCACATCTCGCACTTGATTTTAAGCGATTGTCTTTCCTGGCAGCTTTGAAGACAAGTGTATTGCATCAATCTGTCTGATAGGAAGAGTTAGTCCTCTTAATACATCTTCTTGAAGGTTAGATGATTTTACTTCTTCTTTCTTTACTTTTGGAACATAGCGAAGTCCAGAAGTCAGATTCTTCTTTGAAAACATGGTCTTCCCTTCATTAAGATTGGGACAAAGTTCTTTAGTGTCAAATTTTGCCTTTTCGACAGCCACATCAATTCTTTTGCATGTGATCTTATCAGACTTGATTGATTTGACATCATTAGATTTTGTCCCTTTAATGACATAACTCTTCAAATAAAATTTTACATCGGCAAAATGCCTCTCAACTTCGATGAAATGATTATCATCTGCAACTATCTTCATTTCAATCTCGCCTTCAAGATACTTCAAACATTGATAGTAAGAAGATGAGACAATTCTATTTCGTATACCCAAGGCCTGCCAAGTAATATATTGTATGAAGTCTTTGCATCGATCACATGCATCCATGCGCTTGATCGCAAATCTTTCATATAGATCTCTAATTTAATAGAACCTATGGACCTCTGTACCCCTTGATTGAATCTTTGTATCAACAAACGACTTTCACTAAGTTCTTCAGTTGTGATGTCGAGTTCCTTCAATGTGTTGATAGGCAGAATGTTGACTCCAGATCCTCTATTAAGATTCTATTTATCTTCTTCTCTAGCACATGACCCACCATATACACAGGACGGTTGTGTAGTGTTTCACCAAATAGAAGATCATTATCCGTAAATTTGATTTTTGTATCACATACACGTGCTTCTTGGGAAGAAGGCTCAATAGATTTTTCAGAAGATGAGAGCGACATCATTGCCGAGATTTCCCTTGTTGCTTTTTCTTCGTCACTAGAAGACACTTTTGGTGAGGATTCACTATTTGTTCCTTCTTTGTCAGTATGAGACATTCTTATTGTTTCTTCTTTATCAGCATTGAAACATGATGCCTCGACATTGTCCTGAGTTGACTTTGTGCAGAACAAACTTGGTAAGAATTCCTCTAGAGTGACAGGACGTCGGGGTTTCTGGTAGTGATGCATTTCTACCTTTGCCTTCTTTGGGCGCTTGATTGATTTCTGCTTCACTAGTTTCTTCACCATCTTTTTTCTAATTGGTTGCTCAAATGATTTTTTTCGTAAGCTTGACTTGTTGCGTCTTTGCTTTGTCATAAGAATCCAACATTCATCACCATCAATATCGACTTGAGATTTTTCTTGATCTAATGGCTCTTCTTCGTGCTTTTCAGAGATACATATTTGAACCGGATCGAGTGAGCTGAATGTGATAGAGATTTGGTTTGAACTAGCTTTCTCATCATCAAGGACAATCTTATTTTCTCGAATCAACCGCATCACTTTATCCTTGAAGACAAAACATTTTTCAAGAGGGTGACTCACAAGTCTATGATACTTGCAATAATTTGGGTCATCAGCTTTTCCAGCTTCATCAGGTTGTTTCATCTCTGATAACTCAATGAGCTTTAACTCAAGCAACTTGTCAAAAATATCAGAAACATCATAATCCAAGAAGGGGTATTCCTTTTCTTGGATTTCCCTTAAGCTCGACTTTTGGCTCGGGCGCGCCTGCAAATTTGTTCTTATACTTTGCTTCTTGCCTTCCTTCGTAGTGAACTTTACAGGTGACACATTAATATTCATTGACTCTTTGTTGTCGTTCTTGGGCACATATTTGCTCCATCTCTTGGGTTCTGCTTGTCTCTTCCTTTACGAGGGTCATGGACGAATGTCATATCTTTTTCCAGTGGAGGACATGCTCAACTCCATATCATGAGCGCGAGTACCTAGATCTTTAAATGATTTTGGTTTTATTCCTTGTAAGATGTAAATAAGCTCCCAGTGCATCCCTTGGATACACATTTCTATCGCAGAAGCTTCATTAAGCCTATCTTTACAATTCAAGCTCGCATTCCTCTATTGATTTATGAAATCTATGGCTGGTTCATCCTTCATTTGGTAAGTATTCGTGAGTTCTACCATGCTCACCATACGCCTCGTGCTATAGAATCGATTGAGAAACTCGTGCTCTAGTTGCTCTCAACTATCAATACAATTGGGCTCAAGATCCGTGTACCAATCAAATGCATTTCCTTTTAGAGAACTAACAAACTGCTTGAAAAGATGGTCTCCATATGTTCCAGCATTATTACATGTCTCCAAAAAGTGTGCAACATGTTGCTTCAGATTTCCTCTACTCTCAAATTGTTGAAATTTGGGAGGTTGATAACCAACAGGCATTTTTAAGTTATCAATTATTGCAGTGTATGGCTTGGCATACATATGAGAGGATTTGGTGGAGACTTCATACTTGTCTTTGATAGTGCCTTCAATGAACTCCTTCAAGCGAACGAGTGAGATCATTCCTTCAGAATAAACTGACATCTCATTAACAAGCGGTGCTTTCTTTGCAGGATCTCCAATCTCTTGAACTTCAACACATTTTCCGGGCGCATGACTCGCTTCTCCATCTAAAAGTCCTTTCATTTGATCCATCAACTTATTGATTCTAGACTCTTGGTGTTGTACATGATTTGTCAATCCTTCAACCAACTTCGTCAGATTTGCAAGTTGTTCCTCAGAGGAAGAAGTAACAACCACCATTGTTTACATGGTCATTGGAGATGTAGGAGAGTAGCATGGATTATCGCGTACGTTGATCTTCAGTGGACTCACGTTACGTGATGCACATGGAGATGATTCATTGGTTGAATCATAGTTCTCCCTTGTGGTAAAGTTCTTGGAACCAGATTGCTCAAGGAGAGCCAATGTCTTCTTGATCTTTTCAGCAACACTGCTTCCTCCTTCTAAAGCATTTGCGGAGGAACTCGGTCTTTTTGGAGTCGCAGACCCAAAAACTGGATTTGATGCGGATGACACTTGAAGTATTTATTGTCGTAGCATTGAAGCTTTGATCTTCGTAATAGCTCCGAAACTTCCAAAGGTAACACCAAGAATGCCTTCAACTTCAGTAGAGAACTTGGAGTTAGTGGCCTTAGAGGCAGTTGATTGAGAGTTGATCTTCATGGAAGTCATCTCGATATTCTTTAATGCTTGAAAGTTGAGATGAGAGGTAGATATTGTCCCACTGGGCTTGCCAGAATTTGTAGACAATAAAATTCGCGTCAAAAAAACAATAATCAAGAACGGAAAAATTATGCAACAATCGTTTTATTATTTCAAGTGCAAGTGTTACAATCTCTATAATTCCTCTGAATTCATCTTTTCAAATATAATTCAAGGTTTCTTGAGCTTGATCTTGAACTTGGGATTTATCTCGATCTTGATCTTGAACTTGAACTTGGATTTGGACTTGGACTTGATCTTGAACTTGAACTTTATCTTGATCGTGACTTCTATTTGAATCCAAGGGTTTCGAGCTTGATCTTGAATTCGGCAGTCTTGATGTTGATCGTTCTTGACCTTTATCGTTCTTGAAACTTGAACGTTCTTGAAAGTTGAATGCTTGAATTCTTGAACTCTTGAACTTGTAGAGAAATCTGCGGCTTTTGACCCACGAGCTTTCTCTAGCTTCTTGTTAAAATTCTTGGTTCTTCTTTTCTGAATTATGAGGACCCCTATTTATAGTTTTAGAATAGAGGAGTTGTGTTTAGAAGAGGACTCCCTTCGGCCAATCAGATTTAAGTGACATGTCATATGGGCTTTATGGAGCGGGTTTTAATTAAATTCATATTTATTGAATATAATTAAATCAATTATATTAATTTATAATATTTATTTGGACTAATATATTCATGAATTTAATATAATCCAATTCATTTAATAAATTTATATTTAAATAAATTTTAAATGATTACAATCTCCCTTATAGATTTATTTGCTTATCATTATTTGAATTTCTTATTCTATTTTCTTCGTGTAAAAATATGAAAAATTAATAGAAAGACATGTGAATAAAAAAGAAAAAAGAGTAAGAAATTGGAGCTATATTGTAATTTATTTTTGGTATATGCAAAAATAAATAAATTAGGGGAATTTATGAGAAGGATTAAATATAGCTTTGAACTTTGTCAAAAAGATCAAACATACGCTAAATAATTTTATTTTTTTTATTAATTAATTTTTCGTTATTATCAACCAACCAAATTAACTACTCCCTCCGTCCAACAATAATTGTTCACTATTGACTTTGCACATTTCTTAAGAAACTATAAATAGAAGTTTAATTTTATTATATAACCCTTTGAATATAATAAATATAATGTCTTGAAATATGTAATAGGAAAAAAACTATAATTAATGATAAGGGAAATTAGGAACTAAGTGTAAAATTATATATTGATTTCATAAAGTAGACATGTATTGTTGGAAATCCCAAAATAATATAGTGTATAATTATTGCTAGACGAAGGGAGTATTAAAAAATGTGGTGCAGTAGTTGTGCTTGCTTCTTCCTAAACTAGAAGTTTTGGGTTTAAGCCTGGCTATGAAAAAATTCTTAATAGTTGATAGGGAGCGCTTCCCTTGAATGGAGCCTTACACAACCTGAATTTGAAATAGTCGGACCCTAATATGAAAATCGAATATCGAGTGGATAATTAAAAGAATTATCATGAATAGTAGTCCTTAGCAAATGCATTTTCGAATGCATTAAATATGTCCCTAAACTATGCGAAAATATCTACATATACCCCGTTTGAAGTTTGAATCATATGTGCCCTCGCAATCCATTTTTTCGCATATATATGTCCTTGTAGACGTTAGTTGCTTTGCTGGAAATAACCAACTCATTTTTCCTTTCTTTAAATAACAAATGAAATTGCCACATCCCCTTTTAATTATCACGTGTCATTTTTTATATTAAAAAATGAATACACCTCTTTTAAATAGGATATCCGACCCGTAAATTCCATCCGACCCAAATTCCCTTAGTGGATATTTCACATAAGCCGATAAATCATATCCGACCCAAATTTCTTTGATCGGAAAAACGCCATCTCCAATCAAACACATCGCTTTCTCCTAAAATAAAAACACCATTAAAGATGAGCTTCAAGCTTTAACCATGAGCAAACAACAGAGCTCCAATCAGTTCACTGATTCACACAACCTCGGACAAACAACCACCAAATAGCTCCTACCACCACGAGCTTCAGAATACCACCCCCAAGGTAACCGACAAAACCCCAACCCCCACACCTCACTGGTGTGGCCAAACAGCCAGCAAACGACCCCAAAACAGCTGCGTTTCAGATGTCAAATGGCATCTCATTTTAAATCTGGCCGGAGGGATTCAAACTCCGGCCCCTTGGGTCAGATATGATTTACGGGTCGGATATCCTATTTAAAAGAGGTGTATTTATTTTTTAATATAAATAAATATCATGTGATAATTAAAAGGGGATATGTCAATTCCATTTGTTATTTAAAAAAAGGAAAAATTAGTTAGTTATTTCCAGCAAAGCAACTAACGTCTAAATGAGTATATATATGCGAAAAGTTAGACGACGAGGGCACGGATGAGCCAAAC
This sequence comes from Solanum piurae, assembly GCA_029582685.1. Taxonomy (NCBI): domain Eukaryota; kingdom Viridiplantae; phylum Streptophyta; class Magnoliopsida; order Solanales; family Solanaceae; genus Solanum; species Solanum piurae. The sequence continues at coordinate 14,401 of JAJOOO010080345.1, forward strand.
TTCAAACGGATATATCTAAACATTTTCGCATAGTTTAGGGGCATATTCAAAAAAATTCCCCTTAAATTTATTATATTAAATTCCCCTTCCCCCACTCCCACCCCCACCCCAACTCCACCACCCCTCCCTCAGATTTTGTGATTTCAATGGCTGAGATCTTCTTTCTCTCAAATCTTTTATACTGTTTATACCTATTTAAATATGAGTCTAAAGCAAGTGGCACAAATATTTTCCAGCACCGCCGCTTTAATTATCTCCATTTTTTCTTCACTTTTTTTTATCCATCTGGGATTTCTCAGAATCACAGGTACTTCTCCTTTTCTTCATCATTTTATACAGTAAAATAATTATTATAATTATATATTTATACATATATATACACACTGTATCAAGTTTTGGAGTAATTTATCCTTAATTGAATGCTTAATCTTTGTAATTATTGATTTTCAGCACTGTTTATGAGATTAAGAATACACCCTTTTTAGAGAAACTGATACTGATAGCATTAGTTTTGCTTTTTCTTAGGAATTTGTTGATAAAGATTTCATTTTTATGCTAAAACTCAATTACCCATTTCGAGTAATAATGTATTTTTTGTGTTAAAACAAAAGAGTATTTTCTTAATCTTGAATTTAGTGCTAGTTTGTTGTTTTGAGAATTTTTTGTTGTTTTGGGTGGCACTTCTATAATTAGTAAAAATTTTGTGTTGTTGATGTGTTATGGGGATTTGGGTTGTTGTTTTCTTGCAGAATAAATGGTCATGGATAGTAGAAACTATAAGGGGTTATATGATGCAACATCTGGAATTCAATTAAAGGATGAGGATGATGATAAGCCATTTTTTCAAGATCTGAATCTGATTAATCATCTTAGAGTTAGTGATGCTTTAGTTGAACGAAATCTAGAACCCGTTGATTTCGTTCCATCAGCTATGGATAACTCTCATGAGGATTATGATTTTAGTGATGTAGTGCTTAAGTATATCAGCCAAATGCTTATGGAAGAGAATATTGAAGAGAAGACATGTATGTTTCAAGAATCTGCAGCTCTTCAAGCTGCTGAAAGATCGTTTTACGAAGTTATTGGAGAGAAGTACCCTCCGTCTCCCATTCTTGATTTAGGTCAGGATGGACGTTGCGGTGTGGACTCTAGTAGTAATAATTACTATAGCTGTGGAAGTGATGTTACTGATGGCTTACTATGCCCAAATTGGAATCCTGATATTTGTGATACTGACTCTTCACATACTCAACAATTTGCGATTGATTCTGGGAGTTCTCAGTCATCGCTCAGTTCACCAAGTAGTTCCGGAACTGTCACTGATGCACATGTGGATTCGCCTGTGAGCTCAATTCAGATTCCAGACATATTTAGTGATAGTGAGTCGATCATGCAGTTTAAGAAAGGTGTCGAGGAAGCAAGTAAGTTCCTTCCTACAGGCAATAGTTTGTTCCTTGATGTAAGGTATAATGTAGTGGTGAAGGAGGATAAAGAAAACGGAAAAGATGCAGTGGAGAAGATGGAGGATCGTGGGAAACAGAAATCTCCCGAAGGATCGAGAGGGAAGAAAAACATTCATGATGATGATGTTGATGTTATGGAAGAGAGAAGTAACAAGCAATCTGCAGTTTTCTATGAATCAACTGTTCGATCAGATTTGTTTGATAAAGTGTTGCTATGCAGTGGAGGGAAAAATGAATCTGCTCTTCGTGAGTCCTGGCAGGTGGTATCAAGTAAACATGCTCCAGAGAACGTCCTTCCAAAGGGATCTAACGGTAGGAAGTCCCGCGGAAAGAAACAGGGGGGTAAAAGAGATGCAGTAGACTTAAGAACCATCTTGACACTTTGTGCACAAGCTGTTGCTGCAGATGATCGAAGGACAGCAAATGAGTTTCTGAAGCAGATTAGGCAGAATTCTTCTCCGACAGGGGATGGGATGCAGAGGATGGCCCATTATTTCGCCAATGGTCTTGAGGCACGGATGGCTGGTTCTGGTACTCAGATTTATACCGATTTTATTTCGATGCCTACATCAGCAGCTAATATCTTAAAAGCTTACCAGCTATTTCTTGCTGCCTGCCCATTTAGAAAACTCTCTAACTTCTTCTCAAATAAAACAATTATGAATGTAGCTGAAACGGCATCAACAGTGCATATCATAGATTTTGGTATCATGTATGGCTTCCAGTGGCCCTGCTTCATACAACGTCTCTCTCGTAGACCAGGTGGACCTCCCAAGCTCCGGATAACTGGGATAGACTTTCCGAATCCTGGTTTCCGACCAGCAGAGAGGGTTGAGGAAACGGGGAGGAGGTTAGCTGATTATGCTGAAAGTTTCAATGTTCCATTTGAGTTCATAGCTATAGCACAGAAGTGGGAGACAATTAAAGTGGAGGATCTTAAGATCCAGAAGGATGAGGTTCTTGCAGTAAACTGCATGTATCGGTTCAGGAATCTACTCGATGAGACTGTGGTGGTAAATAGTCCTAGGGATATTGTATTGAATCTCATCCGGAAGTTAAATCCTGATGTTTACGTACAGGGGATCGTAAACGGTGCTTATAATGCTCCCTTCTTTATCACACGATTCCGGGAGGCACTTTTTCATTACTCGTCAGTGTTTGATATGCTTGAAGCTAACATTCCCCGTGAAATTCCTGAGAGATTGCTGGTTGAAAAGTTAATATTTGGCAGGGAGGCAATGAATGTTGTAGCGTGTGAAGCTGCTGAGAGGATTGAGAGACCAGAAACATATAAACAATGGCAGGTCAGAAATATAAGGGCTGGTTTTAGGCAGCTTCCTTTGAACGAGGAGATCTTGAGGATGGCAAAAGATCGTGTAAAGGCGTACCACAAGGATTTCGTGATTGATGTAGACGGTCGTTGGCTACTGCAGGGATGGAAAGGTCGTATCATGTATGCATCTTCAACCTGGAAGGGAGCTCTTTGAATCTCTTCTCATTACTCGTGAAGGAGCAAGTTCATCCGCAAGGCTTGGCCTCTGCCCCTCAACAGTGAAATCGTCTATGGTGCTGGCCCTTCTGAAGGACAAAGGTATTGTTTTAATGTTTAGCCACTTCGGTTTCCAATAGAAAACAACTATTTTCTTGTTTCTGCCAGACAAATCTTGCGCCTTTGCATGGATTTGATTCTAGGTTAAATGTTAAAAAACGAATATTTTTCGTTCTGCAGACAAATTTTGCAACTTTGCATGGACTTGATTATAGCGTAAATGTAATTGGTACAACGCAAAGGTTATGTCATGGCTCTGCACAAGGATAAGCGGGAGCAGAACTTGGAATTTGCTGCCTCATCTTCTCCATTGCAATAACTCGTAGTGTTCGTTGTCAATGTAGCTGTTAACTGACAAAATAGCCCGGTAACAAAACCTTTTCCCCAGAACTTATTTTTCTCAGGACATGTGAGAAAGTGTGAGCCGATAGGCGATTAAATTGATCGTATGGCATGAAAAGCCTACTCCTTCATTTGTATTTTACATCTGTGATTAACTATGCCTAAAGTTATAGCAGTCAAAATGATCCCATAGGTATCACTACTAATATAGGGTAAGGCGTCAAATGCTTATATTGTGCAATTTCACATCTTACCCTTGCTTAGCAGTGTCGTCATCAAGTCTCTAAGACATACTTTTTCTTGTCGTTTGTGTAGTTCTTAAAAGACAACTTAACAATTGGTATTTCATTTTATTTGTGATTCCTTTTCAATTTCTTTGTTCATATAATTGTTATTCGTGCTTGAATTGTTTAGTCTTGAACGACACATACTTATCTGCGGTTTTTTTTGTGCTTTTCGCCTTTGATAACAACGGTACATCTACTTTCTAGAAGTATGATTTGAATTAACTTCATACTTTATAGTATTTGGAATTGATGTTGAATTTGTCAACTTTATGATGAGTATATTATTCCTAGGAGAAAATGTACTTTGCTTATATCTCTTTGTTAGTTGACTCGTGTATAAAGGTTATCTTATTAAAATCATGCCTTTAACAAACTTGTTCACCAAGTTGATTAATCTACTATATGTTGCTAAGTCGTCGCAACTTTTTTATACAAACGAAAACTATTCGAAGGTTTTAATATTATAATTCATATTCAACAATAGTGATATAAGAGATGCCTAGGTGTAACGGTAGGAGTTGATTTTCATGTCTGTTTTGGTCTAGTCGTAAGAGCACAACTTGAATGTGTAAGTTAAGCGCACGACATGTAAGGTGCTAACTCGGGCCCATAGAAGCCCTCAAGAATGTCTCGATTACTTAACTCAGAGATTATTGTTTCAGGTCATGAAAACAACCTTGTAAAAATGTTGGGAAACTACGTATAATAGATTCAATGTGGTTCGGTGGTTCCAACCTCGCACATTGCTTGCTTTTACTACAACAAATTCAATGCGATTTTGGTTCTCCAATCTTGCACATAGCAGAAATTTAATGCATCGAGCTGTCATTTCAAAATTGGTAAATGGATCAAGAATATAACGCCATTTACCCATTCGGCCATAGATTTCCCAAGTAATATTTGGAGAAAAATTTGGCAAATAGTATTTGTTCATACAATTTGTTATTATTTGGCAAATATTTTTGACAAATATCTCAAATTCTCAAATATTAGTTTTTTCTAGTATTTGGGCCAAATCTCATTATTTGGAATCTTTTAAAAATTGAAATTTTACACCAAACTTTTATCTTTTACAAAAACACCCTCTATAGTAGTTGTTTGCGTTGCATTACATAATTTTTTATGTGAACACCAAAGTAGTGATGAAATATTCAATGAATATTAAAGTGATGATATGGTTGTTGATGAAAATGATGAAGGTAACAAAGTCATGTGCTTTGTCTATTTCACGGTGTATGGAATGATGCTTGTTGCACTCACTCCAAACTACCATATTGCTCCAGTGTCATGGACACTACTTGTTATTTGTTGCAACGAAGATTCAATTGACTTGTAATACAAAATTATGGTTAGTTTTGATAGTTTTTAAAACTTATGGGTATAAATTATATTTTTTTTAAAAAGTAAAATATGTTTCCCAAATACTATGGCCAAACACATGATGAAATTTCACTCAAATAATATTTGTCAAGAATATTTGGAAATCAATAGCCAAACACTAGCTAAATTTTGACAAATATATGCTTAAACATAGTGCCATCATCCTAAATTTTGACTTTTAGTTCAAGCGTGTGAAATTTTTTTAAAAAAAATTCTTTCTCTTGGTTGCTTGTGGGGGTAAGGTGGATGTCATCTTTTTCTCCGCCCGCTATTCAATATTTGTATTGGAATCCGATAAAATTTGGATTCGCACTTTGCAACATCATTCCTAAGGCGGCGTCTCCAACAATATTTTTTCATTCCTAGAGTTCGAAACCAAAACTTTTAATTAAGAATGTATGGATATCAACCATCCCATCACAACATATATCGTTGGTTATTATGTCAACAAATGGTAGTAAGTGTTGGTCTATTGGTTGATGAAAAAGGAATTTGGTCATGAACTCTTATTATATTATAGGAGATTAATTAATGGGGGATAATTAGTTGATTGAAGAAATTAGGAAGATTAGGTGAGCAGTTAATTATGGAGATTAGGTCACAAATCATGTCTTATTTTGCATAAGATAAGACATGATTTGTATTGAGTTTTGCTTTTGTCTCGCACTATTTTCCAAGTCTAATTTTTTTTTAAAAAAAAACTGATAGGAACATTCAAACATGACTAAATTGTGGGAGAGTTAAAAAATCCACGGGTGAGTTTGTATAATTCGCGGGTATATTTGTATAATTAAGTTATTTTTATATAAACTCGAAATAACGAATTTATACAAACACAAAAAACTTTAAACAGTCATACAAATTATATTATACAAAATTACATTATATAACAGTTGTACAAATTATATTATATAAATTCAGAATTATACAAACGAATGATCTTATACAAACTCTAAACCCCATCCTGAATGTTGGTCGCAGGTGGTAATTAACTAAAATTATAGCTATAATGACTAATTAGCTAGTATATATTTGCTTAACTAGATAATTTTTCCATTATTTTATTCAAATAACTTAACAACAAAGAGATAAATCAGTGGAATCTTTCTTGACATAATAAATAATGCCAAAACTTTTCAACATATTTAAGCTACACAAATAAGGTCTAAGCAAAGTGGAATATGATAGAGCATACTTGGGATTTTATGCTTTAGCTTACAAAATATTTCCCAAGAATAGAACTTTTTTAGTTTGCTAATGGATTGATTACTCTATTACCTAATAGGTTAACTTTAAAATTAATATTCTAAAATGTAAAATGGTGGTTGTCTTCTCACTGTTTCACTTGAAAATACAGGTACATATAGCACTAGTTTTGTGTGGTTTAATAATAGTAAATAATGCATTTTAAAATTAAGCAATCTTTATACCATTTTTGTAATTGTGGATTCGCCTCTAATATTTTATCCAAGTAGGTGGCCTAGTCGTCAAGGAAGCGAATAAAGAACATCAAAGTCCCAGGTTCAAATTCCAGCGGAGATGTACTTTTCATCTAAGTTTTGACAGCCAAAGTTACTGAATCACTTGTGTGCTGGTGAAAGGTAATAGATTAACCCAAAAAATTAGTGAAAGTGCACACAAATTGACTCGATAACTATCCCAATTTTTTTTGGATCCGCCTTAAACTTTTTCTATGTGTACCTTAATTCCGAGGGAACATATTTTCATAATGAAGCATTATAAAGTGAAGTGTCTGGTATTTACATTAGAGTTTGATTAAATCTGAATTGGTCATTGCCGGACCCATTTCTAAGGGCAACGCTCTCAACAAAAAAGTTTTCCATTCACATAAGACTGAATGTAAAGTAGTACTTGTCTGATAAACAAATCAATCTTCAGAAAGGCTTCATTGTCTAAGATTGCTATAAATTGTTAGAAAATTTAATTTAATACGATATATGATACTTGCTTTTGAATATAGTTTAAGTGTTTCAAATGTACTTCAAAAAGAAAAAGAGAAATTGACATAAATAGTTGTTCACAAAAATAATAATGTAGCTAATATATACATATATTTTTTTTGTATATTAACATATGTTTGATACATAATTGTGTATATATTTTATGTAAGCCACTTTGAAGTTTGAATGGTCTAATAAACTTGGGCTCTGAAATAATGACTTTTAGGGGTTCAATCACTTTGGTTTGGGCCATTATAATTTGGGCCTAAAATTGGGCTTTGGTAGAACCTAACTTCAAACCCGGTAGGTGGAAAAACTACAAAATATGGCAAACATTAATATACATTTAAAATAAATAGTTACAGTTTACTTTTTTTATGTTATATGGATATAACTACACAATAAATAGCAAAGTTAATTATATATAAATAATCAGAAAAGTTATTAATATTAAATAGGAAAGTTATTATTACACACCTAATTGATTATGTCTAGGCATGTTTTATGTGATTGGTTCCCCATGTTTATCCTCATTAAATACTTTCTCATTCATCAATCTTCCTATATCACAAAATTTCTGTATTTTTCTCCCAAATTTCTTCCAATTTAAGATCTTTTTGATGATTCTAGGAGCAATTTTTGTAATTTGAATTCATCAAATATCGCTTAATTGATTTTCTCCTCGTTTTTATGAAGATCATATTTGTATACATATATATTGCATCTATTTTTATAGGCTTTCGATTGAAGAATTATTTGTTTCTACATTACAATGGTTATAGTTATAAAAAAAAAAGTAGTACAAGAAGAACATGAACAAAAAGAGATTGAGGTTTGTGTGATTGTCAAATTTGTATATAGTAGAATAGTTATATACATAGATACTTGTAT
>JAJOOO010080346.1:0-23711 GCA_029582685.1 Solanum piurae
TTGTGTGATTGTCAAATTTGTATATAGTAGAATAGTTATATACATAGATACTTGTATTCTAATATTAACACAAGTTGAAATGATGATTTGTGAATACAAGTATATTTGGATACGTAAGTAATCTATCAAATTTGAAAGGTTAATTAGGCAATACAAGTATAATTGGATACATTAATACTATTTTTTTATAAACAAATACATGAGTCAACACCAAGCCTCAAGTATTATAAGAAAAACTTGACCAAAAAGAGATTGACGTTTGTTGGTTTTTTTCATTTTTTTATACAGCTGAATACTTGCACACTTTTGCTACCTACACATTCTATTATTTTCCATTTTTTTTGTTTCTGTATTGTCAAATATATCCATCTTTTGTTTAACAACAATGTATTCATATGTATACTATATTGGTGTATTCATTTTTTGTTTAACAACAATGTATTCATTTTTCAAATTATCGTGTTCATATGTTAAATTGTTATACTTTATCGTGTTTAATATATTAATACATTAAGTTTTTACAAATTCTTGTATCCTTGATAAATTAATACTTTAAATTTTATAAATAAAGATACTAATTTGAATTTATACAATTAATACAGTTTCCTTATTTAGTTCATTGTAATTAAAACTGTATCAGTGTATAAATAGAAAAATAAAATACATATACAATAATATAGCTAGAAAAAGAGTTAAATTGTAGTCATTTTTTATAAATATCATACTTATAGCTATTGAACTTTAATAACCCTATAAATATAGTCATTTTTGTAAGTTCTAGAGTACGTTATAAAGAATTAATTAATCAGTTGGACATTCGAGAGACAAAAACTCGTTAAGAAGAGTTATTTCATTTTCACTTATATGTTTCGATTAAATTTTGATGAACTTCTTTTCACTTTCAGTAATTCATGGAAGAATGAATCGTTAAAAAACTTATGACTGCACCAACTACAAGAAAAGACCTCATGATAGTCAATATGGGTGCTGGTGAAATTTCATATTCGCGATTCTCAACCTCAATCTCGCGAGTCTCAATTTGATTATGAGATGGATTAAGAAAGAATTAAATATGATTAAACATCAAATAGGAGATGTGAAATTTATATGTCAAAGATGAAGATAAAATATCCATTCCAATCATTTTTCATGTGATTGTGTTTGACTTGCCACAAATTTAAAAGATAGCGAAGGACTTCTGTAACATCTGATTAAAACAAATCTTATATTGATGATATTTTTGTCTGATCATAAATTATTTTATTAAAAGAAAAATAAAAAATTAAAATTAAATTATTTTTATTACATAAATATATGTATCATTTTCTTTGGACAAACTAAAAAGAAAATAGGAAGTATATAAAAGAAATATATATTCAACCTTTATAACTGAAAAATCCGTACATTCATCGATGAAAGATATTAGACATGTCGACCCTTGGATTTAATTTATAAGTTGTTTTTATAAAAGCACGTTTTACTCTTTAACGTGAAAATTTTCCTACACAAATATATATTTATCAGATCTTAAAATAAGTAACGAATATCGAGTAAAAATTGAAAAAAGGGAGATGTTGGACATGGACCTAACTCTACTAGAGAAATAGTAAAAAACAAAAAGTTGTACGATGAAATTATGGTGCATTATATTGCCTCCATGTTTAATGCATATATCCAGACAACATCATTTCCTTTTAGATTTAATCTCTCATCAACTACAAACCTTTGACATTTTCGAAAATCCAACCACCTATGTTTAGGCTTTGTAATTTGCTACAATAGTTTTGTAAGCATATTAGAATTTTACTGCTTACATGAATAATAGATAATCAATATCGTTTATGCTAGATTACATATAATATGCTAGAAGACAGACTTACTGAAATTTAATTCAAAAATTACTTCTTGAAGCGTGAGTATATACCTTCAAGCTAATCCCCAAGATAAACCAGCCTTCAAGCGAATCTACAAGATAGACAATAGCTATGGTCTTCTACAGTGATCCCAAGTTCACATCCGAACTCTCTCAATATTTGGGTGGGCAAGTATGAATAGAAACCTTCAATCTTTCTCGGGTTAGAAGAATCCCTAATTATTGAGATTTCTTTCCCAGTCCAAAGAGGAGAACCAAAACACAGTTATTTTTTTTCAACCGAAAAATACACGCTAACGCCTCTCCCTTTTTTCCCTTTAGAATTAAGATTTTGAGTTCTAGTTAAATATGGGCACTGTAGGGACCACATAATTAATTACTGAGACTTCCTATAATGGAAATAATTTCAAATAATTAATTTGAATTATTCTTACCATAATAAATTACAAATCATTCCACTAGAAATTCGCAATTGCACTCCTCTATTTATATTTTATAATTCCTCATGTTAAGTTTACAGATACTAATCAATAAATTAAATTACTGACGAATTTAATTCAATGATTAATTTCTTTTAGAGCATTGCTTAACTTATTTCACGTGTCGGATTCATAAATCCACTTGCAAGGTTTGACACGATGAAAACTTATAAGTTTCTCAAAAAGGCATATCAATCAATCTCTATAACAAGACATGAATTCCATCAACTAACTTATTATTTCACCAATATATATTATTATCATCCAATTTACCAGGCATATTGACCCATCTCAAAATCTCACCTTTTAATAAATCAAAACGATAATTAATATATACAAATCATAATAGTTATATCAGGATTAAGAATATAAGTACATTTAAAATTTAGAGAATATGTTTTTTGTCAGCCAGTCTAAAACAAATATCTCTACTTGGTCCCGTTCAATACATACAAAATGCACTAGCACAAGAAGTTGGAACTATACCGTACCCATAATCAAGATAAATTACATATAATCTTGTGCTACAATCGTACCGATGGCAAGTCCAATTTCCATCCTAGATTGTGAACAAAAAACTTCATACTTATAAGAATCGATGATTTAATCCTCTGTGTATAAGCTAAAACTCTACACACTAAATCATCTACTATATAAGTAAACAAACACAATAAACGAATATATGATCTATTAAAATGAAATAAATATTTATTTTATAATAAATATTATATCTTAACATATGGTTAATAGTATATCCCAACACGATATTTATATTGTGGTCAAATTAAATTTAAATTCGTGAATTGCGGAATTCATTTTTGTAAGCAAAAAATTATGTTGATGTATGTGCTTTGTTGTATACTTGTACATTATTTGAGTCCACTCTAATTTATGGAGAAAATAAGGTAAATGCATTTGCATTTAACTTAAAATATTTTTATCTTATGTGAAGTGCTATATAATAGTGAGTTGATCAACATAATATGTTGAGATCATGTAGTTGGACAATTTGACTCTATATATATATAACATAATTTTGGAAATAAATTGCCTAAGTTATGTGTTATATATACTTTATTTAGGGTATACTTCACAAATATACCTGCACTCAAAATTAATCATTCACGATTTTGTGGCCCATAACATATTAGTGTAATTTCAAAGTTGCGATTCGGAGAGATTAGAGTATAAATAAAATCTTATTCTTATTGTGTGAAGGTGAAAATGTTGTTTTCAAAATTTCCCAATAAAAATAATAATCTTTGTTCTCTATAATAATTCACCCGTTGTACCATTTCCCCTAATATTAGCACTATTTTAGAATATAATGGTCGATATTATTTTTGTTGGTATTTAACTAACTATTTTGGAGGTTTTTAAGTTTTGTCACCACATTATGGAGGTTAGATGTGGATTAATAATACCATTATGTTAATTTGATGTCCGTCCAAAAAGATAATATATGTACCTCATTAAAAATCAAAAACTACGGTGCTTCTAGTGCACATTGGACTTATAAGTTGAGCCTGTTTCATAGGGCTTGTTTAGTGTGGTTTGCAGAATTACACATTGAGTGTTTATTCAGTGCACATAAAGTGTTCACCACAAAGTTCTAACTTGAAGGATAGAGATTGTGACAAAAGTTATAGCGATTACGGGTTATATTGGAATTTCAAAATAAATAAATATATAAAACTTGACATTAACTTTATGAAAAATAATATACGGTTGAATCTCTTATATATATATATTATAAAACTTGACATTAACTTTATGAAAAATAATATACGGTTGAATCTCTTATATATATATATATAATTCCACGATGTAAATAATATTTATATAATTACTAATTAGGTCACTTATTACATAATTATATTTAAAAAAATATTAGCATTAATTGATAAAAATATTATTATATTTATTTTTTTCCTCTAAATACTTGTTCTCTTAACACAAGCAAGTCTTAGAAAAGATGATAAAATTCACACGTTTATTCCCATAAATATGGATGTCAATTTCAAAAAGTTCTTATACTTGACGTTAACTTTACAAAGAGTAAAGCACTACAAAAAGCCTAAAGAATTTGCGGGGGTTAAAAGTGCTTGTTATGGAAATTAATTAGGATGTGTTCGGTACGAAGAAAAAATATATTTTTAGAATAATATTTATTTTTTGATACGATATGTAAGTAAAAAGAATCAATTTTATATGATCTAGACAAATATTATAGGAGGTGGAGGTGGAGGTGAAGTTGGTAATGAGACTTATGAGGTGACGGGGATGGGGGATACTGGGATGGTGAGGTGCGGGGAAAACATAATCAATTTGGAATGATACTTGTGAAATTCGTTTTTCCTATTTTCAATAAGAAAGCATTTTTCTTATTTTTAAAGAATTTGTTATTTTTTCTTGAGAAATTGTTTCTAAATTTTTTTAACCAACCGAACATATTAAAAGTTTTGAAAACCTACCTACCGAACACACCCTAAGAGGGGGTTTCCCTAAGCTTTGTAAGCTTCTCAAATTGGCTATTTATAAGCAATAGAGTGATAGGCCCAAAAAGGATAATATCACTAATAGCGTATTTATCGGTACGTTGGTGGGAAAAACCACAACGAGGACACTGAATCCCAAAGGGGGTATCTGACACCGATGATAGAGGAAAACCCTTTGAAAAAGGAATGCACATTACACCTTAGCAATCTCACTTCGAAATAGGAGAAGAAAGTTAGAGATCTTATAAGAATGATTTTAAAAACAACTATTGAAGCGTCTTTTAGATTAAAATCCAAGAGTCAATTATGTGTTTGCCTAGGTCCAAAAAAAGAGTATAATATCCTAATGGTTGGACCATGGTCGACGTTCAGAGGCGTATCCAAGATTTTGGAATGATGGGTGCACAGTGCACTATTGTGAAATGGTGAATCTAATTGGTTTGACACTTAGTTTCGTATCGTTGAAAACAGTTAAAATTTTAAATCTATAGGTCCAAAATTGAAATGATTAATTAATTATAACGCCAAAAATGTTACCAATAACCACTTAGAGAGGTGTTACCTAATTTTAAAAAGAAAAATAGTACAAGATAAATACAAAATTCAAATTTCTAATGTCATTGAGAGGTGCACCCAATCATCATTTCATTATATGATACTTCGATTGTGGGTTCACACATCTATATTTAACAAAAAATTTAAAAATATAACACTACTATATATGATTTCTGGAGGGGAGCATGGGTTCACGTGAACCCGGTGACCCCCTCCTGCATACGCCTCTGTCGACGTTACATATTTTATCATAACCACTTCACATGCATCCTTAAATCATGGTAGGATAAACCTCAGTGAAGATGTTGGATCACTAAGGAAGGATTTACGTAACACTCTAAGCGAATCTCATATCAACAAAACACTAAAAAGATAATGTTGAATATATAAGTAAACAAGTCTTAAATCCTAGTAACACGTTTTAAAGTTAAAACGAGGGATTAACACAAACAAACCTTAAAAACTATTGAGAAAAGTTGAGACGTCAATTTTCCCATAAATAAGGATGTCAATTTTGAAAACATCTTGTACAGGACGCAACAAATATTCTAAACCTAAACGTCACCTTTTACTTGGTAAATTATTATTTTTCCATAATAAGTAGCAATAATTATATGTGCAGAATGTGGAAATTGAGATGACTCAGTAAAAAAATATTAGGTTTTTGGTAACCTATGGATTGTGATGTCTAACTGTTATTACACCTACTTTATTTTTTAAATTAAAATTTTGAGTTCTATACACTTATAACGCACAACATCCATAAGGTAAAATAAAATAAAATTGTATTATCGATCACATGAATTGAAAACATCATAGTACCCATTGGAAAGTTTCACATTGTGACGTACTGCGATTTCATATCTAAGTGACTCGAATCCGAGATCTTTGGCTAAGGATGAATTAAGGATTACTTACCACTTCACTATAACTCTTGTTGATAGTAACAAATATACTTAGTTTACATTCACATATATACCGGGGTTCATTTGATCAATTTTTTTGACGAAAAATTACTTCGTATGTAACATCATATTTTTTAGGTATATAGAAGATATTGAATCTCTTTGGCTTTATTTTTTTTCGCATTTACTTCTTCATATTTTTAAATCCCCTTTAATTAAAATCTTAATTCCGCATACAAACATATTTCAATTATCAATTAATTAAGTAATATATATTATGTAAAAAAAATATTACTCACAAGTAAATCTTCTTAAAATATGAAATTTCTAATCTTGAAAATAAGACAAATTATATATTACAACATATAAATGTGATCTGATGGTGTAAATATTGTTACATTACGATATATATAATTAAGCTCCAAAACAATATGATAGAATAAGCACCATCAATGTAAATACCTTAAAACTTTATTTCTAAGTATAACGTTACATCAATCATCAAGTCATTCAAAAAATATATATAGATAAATCGACATATTTAAAACTTGTGATTTAGAATCTTAAAAATAAGACATATTACCTAGTATAACAAATTTAGAGTCTTAAAAATAAGACATATTACCTAGTATAACAAATAAAAATATGATGTGACAATATAAAAATTGTTTTTACTGACGGTGTATATTATTAAACTCTTTTTTTTTCGTGTGTTATTATCCCACTCCTAAGTACTATTTATAGAACCCTCTTTAGACTCCTTTGAACATCCATCTATCCCTTTCTCCTCTCTTTTTTTTTCTTCCAATAAATCTTCAATTTATTTTCTAAAGCTTTAGGTTTTTGTCAGTCAATTTTTGCAGATGCAGCATCTTCAAGATTCACATAGATTTATATAATATATAGAGTTCCACGATGGGGTGAAAGTGATTAATTAATATTAATTAATTAATTTGCTCCTATATATTTGCTCTATTAATTATTTTTTATGTGAGAATCTTGATGATGCTGCAGCGGCAATGAATGGCTAATTATTATTTTCTGGAGAGTCCAAATTAATTGTTGATACATCTATGAAATTAAATTTGGAAGGGGTAAGTGTTTTTTTTTGTTATATAGTTTGTAATATATATAAAGATGACTATTCAGAATAGTTTTGTTTATAGCATGGTAATTTTAATAAAAATCACATTATTTATCACCTTCTTTTTTAATTTTTTGTTATTACTTTAGTCATGTTTAAGGGTTTCATTATAAATCTTAACTTTGCTTCTATTTTTTATTATTATTCAAGGGTGTCTAAGATAAGTAAAATATGAGATAAGTAACTTGGAAAATAATAACATGAGGTTACCTGCTACAACAAATTAAATTAATAATTATGGTATAAAAGTTATTTACATTGTGATATAGTTTTTCAACCGTACCAGAAATGCATACACACAAGAAGTATATGCTTGTAATTAAATTTATGTTGCTAATTTGGCATGTTTAGAATGAAAACTTCATTTTTGATTTTACGGAAATTTTTATGAAAACCTTTCATTTGCTTCTTCTCTTTAATGGAAGTTTGATTTTTCCGCAACATATCTTAATTTTTTTTTAACTCTTTAAATATATTGATGTATATTATGTGTCGAATCATTAGAAAATGCATCATTATTAAAGAAGCCAACACATTAATTCCTAGTAATGATTTTGAAGAGTTTGAGTATCACAAATTTGAAGTCTTTCATAGAAATT
Source organism: Solanum piurae (assembly GCA_029582685.1). Lineage (NCBI taxonomy): Eukaryota > Viridiplantae > Streptophyta > Magnoliopsida > Solanales > Solanaceae > Solanum > Solanum piurae. The sequence continues at coordinate 8,054 of JAJOOO010080346.1, forward strand.
TTATATGTAAATATTTAATTGAATTATTTTATAGTGTACTATACTTTTTTAAGTGCACACTTCATATATATTTCACTAGTGTAGATCAATGCATGCAAAATTCAAGATGTGGAATATAATCCACCTTTTATAGCTTTTAAATGTGAAAAACGCTACGATGCGGAATAAACTAGAGATTAATTTATATTCTGAGATCTGAAAAGTCACACGACACAAGTTATGTATTTTCATTGAAAATTTTGTAATTAGGCATTCATAAAAATTATCACAAAATTGAAATAAGTTTTCTTTATATACATATCAAATCATAAATTCTTGTCTAGTCGATTGTTATTGAGTTTTTGGCAAGTCGTCTTAGGGTTTGCTTATAATTAAAGACAAATTTTAGGACATGCATATTCTATTGGTTCAATTAAAATTATTGTTTATTATTTTCAATTCGAACTATATATATTCCAAAAATATATATTATATAATAACATGACACTTGTTTGATTGTGTTACATATTTGTTAAGAATTATAAGATAAAACAACAATATATCATTCTTTAGATAAAACACAAAACAACTTGTTTATATGCACGTCACCTACGGATAAAAGAGCCAATACAGTAGTCAAATTGCTCAGTCATTGTCACTCTAACCTTTGTTTTATTATTCGTTTCCTATTTGGTGTTCGATGTAATCTATATGTGATTTAATTAAATTTGAATTCATATATTGCTAGTCTCATTTTTTAGTGTGATGACACTTTCAACAAAAAAAAAAATCATTTTCAAGGCTTTGAAACTCAAAATCTTTAATTAAAATTAATGGAGAGATTTCAATCATTCCGACGTATCCCAATTGGTGTTGTTTGCCATTAAAATTCGGCTAATTTAATTTATAATATTCTTTCACATTAGTCTTATTGAACCATTAAATGCTTAAATGCTTATTTCATATTTGGACTCATAATTTATTTTTATTTTTTGTTAAAAAAAGTAGTGTACTAGTAGACACAATTTTTCAGGCTAGTCATCTTGTGTGCACAAACTTTTTTATCCATAAGATCTTTTAAAGAGTTTATTTTCTTGCAATATATATATATATATATATATATATATATAAAATCTTAATTTTCTTGGATGCGCTCGATGGACCCTAAGGAGAAGTGACATATATATATGGGGTCAAGTGAGTGTGACAAGCGTCGGACACGGCATAGTGGGTGGAGAGGGGGGGGCTTGTCACACACGGCATAGTGGGTGGGGCTGGGAGTCCAAATAGTCAGAGGCGAATTCAAAATTTTAAAATTTATAGATTTCGATAAAACAATCTCAAGTTAATATGTGATAATAATAGATTTACTCAATCAAATATTTAGTGGATTTTTCAATATATAAAGACCTAGGCAAAATAATTGAATTCTCGTAAACCTGTACATTCTAATCTAGATCCACCGCCACCGGGGGAAACATACCTCCATGCAAATACAGACAGAGCTAGAGTTTTAATTTGATGAGTTCGACTTTTATGATTTTTAGTAGCAAATTTGATGAACTTTTCATTGAAATTTTTGTAGAAAAAAAATATAAATTAGAAGAATATTTACATCTTACATTTCATTTTATTTGTTTACTATATCAAAAATAAATATTTAATTTTACATCAGAATTTTATTACTTGTTCACTTTTTTTTTCCCTTAATCTCGAGGTACAAGGAAATTAGACCATTAAGCTATTCGGAGAAACTAATGTATCTTTCCTAGCAACCTTTGATTATTCTTTTCTTGGAAGTTTTGACATTTGACCTAATTTCCTAAATTTAGAACCTAGTTCTAATTTAAGATTCTTTTTCTTGTGAAAGATTATATTATTGTCCACAGGGAATATTAATGGGTCAGTCATTTCAAATTAATTAAGAAAACTTACCTTAGTCCATTAGTTTAGGAGTTAATTATTTAGATACATTTTTACTTTGCAATATTACGTGTATCTTATCATATTTTGGTGACTCGAAATATGTCTAGTTACATGTATCTCAGATACATGAGTTAAAATTATGTGTAATTTGTTCTAGATACATTGTATTCAAATTCAAGTGGATTCACATGTATCTGGTATACATAACAAATCTCGCTTGCCTCTCTCGCCTCTTTTCCGTCTCGCTCGCCACTCTCCCATGTATACGGTATCCCAGATACATGTGAATCACACCATATACATGCATATACTTGTATTTAGTGTGTATCTAGTGTGACTCACGTGTATTTTCAATACATACGAATCTCGCTCACCTCTCTCTCCACTCTCGCTCGCCTCTTCTCTTATTTTTGTATATCTAGTATAATACATGTATCTAAGTGTAATTTATTCGATATATGATAGAAAACTCTTAATTAGTGATAAGATGCATAATATTTTGAATGTATAGATAATAATAGTATATAAGGTAGTGAAGTATGTCTAATTATGTAGTGTTTTCAATTAATTATTACTCCATCTGTTCATTATTATTTGTTCATTATATTAAAGATATTGTTTACTTTTACTTGTACTGATTAGAAAATCAAAATAAAATTTATCACTTAATTTTTAATTCACTCTTATTATGAATTTTAATTATTTTTCAGAGCATTAGATTTGTTGTATACAAAAAATGATATAGTAAAATTTTCATTTTATTTATAGTATAAGACAAGTAAAACTAGACAAAGGGAGTATATGAACGACCTTTACCCCATAATCACTTGATTACATTTATTATCATACACACGTCAATTTTGTTCTTAAACTATCTGAAATAGTAAATATTTATCTTTCGTTAAGAACTGGACTAGATAACAATATTCTCTTTGTTACCAAAGTCAACTAGATTTGTCCTTCATTAATATGCATTAAATATAGAGCGCAATTTTTACATATAGCAAATACAAAATTTATATTTGTACGCTATAGCAAAGTTTGCATAATTGCACTCCATAGCAAATATAAATATGTATATTTCGTTATACATATACAAAAGAAAGCAGTTGTATAATCTGTTTTGGTATACATATACAAAAAGATCAATTGTATAAAGTAAGAGAGGCGAGTCAGCGAGTGAGATCTGGGAGAGTGGCGAGCGAGATCTGGGAGAGGGGAGAGAGGGGAACGAAAATATATGTATATATACAATTTTCATGCATTTTATACATTTGCGTTTTTGTATAAAGTGAGAGAGGCGAGTGAGAGAGTGAGATCTGGGAGAGTGGCGAGCGAGATATGGGAAAGGGGAGAGAGGGGAACGAAAAAATATGTATATATACAATTTTCTCTCGCTTTATACAAACACAAACGCATTTTATACAATTTGCGTTTTTTGTATAAAGTGAGAGAGCGAGATCTGGGAGAGTGGCGAGTGAGATCTGGAGAGGGGAGAGAGGGGAACGAAAATATATGTATTTATATAATTTTCTCTCGCTTTATACAAACACAAACGCACTTTATACACTTGCGTTTGTATAAAAAACGAGAGAGGTGAGGGAGAGAACGAGAACGAGAGTGACGAGCGAGATTCACCAGGAGAGAGGTGAAATAACAACAGTTTGCTATGTGGTACAATTAAATCAAACTATATTTATAGCATTTAATTTGAATTAATAATTTGCTATTACATACAATTTTCCCTTAAATATATCATCGACATTATCAACATGAACTAGATCTACCTTTATTTTCAAATCGCGAAAGCATAGCTCTCCATAATACAATGGTGAGTCTCCCAATCAAGTCAATGTGGTACCATCATATTTTCTCTGCTTCAAAATTTCTTTTAACTTGAGTATTTATCGAAAACAATCTTTCTACCGTTACAATGATAGAGATAATTAAAATAGTAATACCTAACATACTTAAAAGTCATTGATGTTTTGGCCAACCTCAATATAGATGCACTTTTTTGTTGTAACATGAAAAAACACCTATAGGCCCTAAACTTTGGTGATGTGAACCCTGAAATAAATATTTGATCAGAAAATACATAGCCTCAAATTACGCTGACAACGCAAACACACATACACACAAAGTACAGGCATATTAGAGCCTGTTTGGAAATAGCTTAAAAGCTGATCGAATCTATTTTTAAGTTATTTTTAATTTTCGAAAGTCTTTAGCTAGATTAAAAATAACTTAAATAAGTTTAAAATGACTTTTAAAAAGTTAAAAATCAAAAGTAAGTATTTCCGTACTTTTTATTTTTTGATTTAAAAATCATTTAAATTTATTTATTTTTTAAATTTTAAAACTACTTTTAAGTCAATCAAACGGGTTCTTACCATGTACAATGGATACTACATTGCCTTAATTTCTATCTTCAATTTTTTTTTATTTTAAAAATCTTCATTTTAATTTGTTTGACTTATTTTAATTTAGCATTAAATATAAGAAAGATATAATAAATTTTCTAAATTTGATGTCTAAATAAGTAATAGATATGTACGTAACTATACATCATCACTTCAAAATTAAATTGTTACTAAATAATTAATTATGTATAATTTATTTTGAGATCAACTAAAAGGAAAAGTACCATATAATTTGATACAATAGTACGTCAATTTTGCCTACTTGTTACAATGGTTGTGGCTAAGGGAATCCATCACATAGTTATAACAAAAGCGAGTCTTCATAGAAAAATGATTCTTATATATCAAAGGTGAAGTCGGAATTTTAATAAAGTTTGGAAAATTGAGATTATAATTATTCTTTTTATGAATTTTATGAGATAAATACATGATCTGAAATAAAGCAATAAAGTGAACGCAAAGAGCAAGTGATGTATATGTGAACATTATCATCCGAAATAAGGTCTTATTTCACATTTAAATTATTATTCAATTAAAAATTACTATTCTCCTATCGAAATTTTTCACCGAAAAATATTCAACACCTCTCTTCATTGAATTTTGATTGAATTAGTAAAATAAATTAGTAACATTTTCACATGAAAAAAATTAAAAAGCTTCCCAATATTTCAATGAAAATCTATTTCCCATCATGAATTTTTTGAGTGAACTATTTCAAGGGAATAAAGTGGAAAATCATGTCTAATAACATAATTTTTTCATTGATTCATAATATAAAAAACCTTTTCTATATTTTTAATAATATATTGATTTGAACTAAAATTATCTGACTCATTCAAACTTAAATGTACATAAGTAGTCAAATCAAGATGATATTTTAGCCTTTTCATTCATGAATGAATATGAGCTAGAGATATGGCAGAGATTATACATTTGTGATATCAATAGTAGTAGTAGTACTTGCTACATAGAAAATAGGTTTCCATTTTGGTTTCTTCTAGTGAAATGTCTTTTGAAGTATAGTTCTAACTTCATATCATATACTATACTGTTCCATTCATTGATTATTGCTAGCCAGCAATAGGTTGAGTGTTAAAGTGAACATATATATTATTATATATGTTGATGTGACCATTCCCAAGTCTTATCACATGCACAAATTAATAAAATGTTGGATATATATATATCAATCATCATGTGATCATATACCAAGTAAATGAGATATTTTTTTATGACAAGGGAAATCCGTGACTATTATTATTTTGGTGCGCACATGGTAAAAACTCCACTTTTATGCAATAGCTCGTAAATTAAATAAGAGAGGTAATCCATACTAGGCAAGCCCGGTGCGATAAGCCCGACCCAGAGGAAAATCTCTTGCTTTCGCTGATAAGGGATTTCGAACTTGAGACCTCCAACATGAAAGTCTCATGCCCAAACCACTGGGCCACCCCGAAGGGTCAAGTAAAGGTGATATTGATATTAATGTTTCAAATTTGTGTGACAATGTTTGATTAGTAGATTTAAGACAAAAATAAAAATTTCTGAAATTTATAATTCAAATTAAGTCAACATTTTTTTGCTACAAATAATTTTATTAAATATACAATGAGAAGTCAAAGTTAATTATATTTAACTAAGAAAGTATGATATTCTTTTAACTATCTCGTTTTAATTGTCATTAACTCTTTTCACGCTCATTTAAAAAAAAAAATACTAGGTATAGTTTACTAAGTTTATCATATACTCTATTTGTTAGATATATTTTGAGAATTGTGCAATATTAAAAAAGAGCTATTTCTTCAATATTAAGGGCATAGCCAGAAACATTTGCCAAATTTAGTCTTAATTAATTCCTAAAATGATACTAGTAATTATTTTGTGTTTATTTTTCAAGCTAAATCGACAGTTTAATGGAGAGTTAGAAGAAAGGTATGACAAAAATTGGGTAAAAAAAAATATAATTCTAATCCAAACTTCTATCATTATTTAATTTATAAAAATTTGACATAAACAATCGTTCAAGATAAAAATAAATAAAATAAAATAAAAAAGATAGCCGAATATATGTATATTTTTGGACATGACATCAAATGTGTAATTTTCGTTTTAATATTTGTTTTGGATAAGCCCAAAATCAAAGGACTTGTACCCGGTCCAACTCAATAAAAGTTTGGGCCTTAAATACTACGATGTAGATTCTAAAGAAGGACAAATGTTGCGGCCCAAATACCAAGGCCCAAATGTCTTTGTTTTACTTTGGATTTTCCCTAAAGGACGTTATCGAAGAAAGACATGTCTATTGAATCATAGAATTATAATGAAATATACGATCAATTAATATTTATTGAATTTGAAAAAGAGTCCGAAGAAATAGTTCGAGCTTCTTATTTTGATTTCTCAAAATTTTGAGATAGACTTAATCAAAATTGAAAGGATGAATGAGGAAGAAGGATTAGGATTTCTTTGACTTATAGGAAAAATTAAGGAAAACCCTCTGTATCTTCAAAAAAATATATGGGAAATGGCTAATAATAATCATTTTTTGAATAATTTAGGACATAAATTGGCTAATAATAATCATTTTTTGAATAATTTAGGACATAAATTGGCTAATAATAACTATTTTTTCCTAATTATTACTTAACTAAGGTTTTAGAATTAATTAGTGTTCAACTACTTTTTTGAATCCTATGGTTTTAATTTAAAGATATATGCAGATTTTGAGATTTTAAGTTTAAACATATCACGTGGAAAGTTGAAATTAAAAAATTATCAAAAAGAAAAAGAGATATTGTTTTGAAACCGACTAAAAAGAAAGATATATATGACAAAAAAATTAATCTAGCCGTAAATATGAAAAAAACAATTACTTCCGAATTATTGAAATAATTTGTTTCCCATCAAACTTTTTGAAATTGTTAGAAAAATTATATGTATTTTATAATACAAATTTCTCATTAATTCGTAATGAAAAAAACTTCTATTATTAATAGTGAGATTACAATTAGGACTAATTAAGTCCAAACTTTATCGAAAGTTGGACAATCAAAAATATTATTCATCAAACAAAAGAAAGTTAATTAATGTCATTATTGTGTAAAACAACTCAAACAAATAGATCAACATAAATTATGGTGGGAGGATTAGAATTCCTTCATCCTTAATCAGAATACAAATTTCAAATTTAATCGAATTTTAATATACATCCGAATCCCTTTTTAAAACAAACACTTTGTCAAGTTTGTGAACAATGTCTCCGTCACGACCCAGACCATCGTGATTGGCATCCACACTAACTCTCCGGTGGGAGAACCACTACTACAACCCAAACCAAACAAATAAAGCAATAACTAAGACATTTAAGTCAAACACTACGAAAATAAAAATAGAGTTCCCATAAACTCTAACAAAAGTCTAACAATAATAACTAACAATGCGGAAGAATAACCTATAACCTGAAAGTCAATGTACCAAAACATTCTAACAATGAACTAAGTCTAAACAAGAAAGGGATACAATCCCAACTAATGAACTAATCAACTAGCTAAAACAAATGTCTAAGTCCGAAAATGGTGAACATAGCCGAAAGAGAATCCCATGGCAGCCCGGAAGAATTGGCTCACCCTTGAATTCGAAGAAACGATCACTGATCTTCTAAGCGAGGTCTGTCAGTAGCCGCTTGAAGATGCCCAGTACTCAACAAAAATAAGAGCAAGTGCAGTATCAGTACACAACCACAGTGTACTGGTAGGATCACGCAGCTATCCCACTAAGTGCAACATAAGCAAGTCAAGACAACATTATAATCACATGTATATATATCAACATATACAATATTATCAACATTTACGAACAACGAACGACTTCACATTTTATATCAAATCATTGGTCCTCTCATGGAACCCAAACCCAAACAGTTAGCATGCCAGAACGTGGCAATCGATCCCATATTTATGCCGGAACGTGGCAATCGATCCCATTTTTATGTCGGAACGTGGCAACCGATCCAAGTTAGTTATGCCGGAACATGACAACCGATCCCATTCACACACCACAATCACAATCACAAGTATATCATCAAGATCATACAATTTAAGTCATGATTTCATGGCATTCATTAATTCTCTATCTCATTTACAACAAGTGTGATCAACATTGCAACATTCATGCATAGACAAGTATCATAATGAAGCAAGAACAAACATACATCACATGATCATAGAATCACAGCCATCACTTACCTCGAAACAAACTTAAAACCCTAAGAAACTTGATCCTTCATTTTCCGAATACGTTCCGCTTGTTCTTGGTCTACAAACAATTAATAAAATACTGGAATCAATAAATAATCATTAATTACCCAAATTACTAACAAATTTATGAACCCTAGATCATACCCATGATCCCAATTATCCAAATTAGGGTTGTTTCCATCATAGAATCTATAACAAAACCCTCCCCCATTAATATTCACCCATTCTATTACGTTCTACGGATCAAAAAATGGATTCGGAGAGCAAAAACCTTACCTTTAGCCTCCAGAATGGTGAAAAACGAGTAGGAGTCGCCTGGTGTTTGTTCCTTAGCTCTAAAAGTCGAAAAGTGCATAATGAGGTCGTTTAGGGATTTTATTAACGACTTCAATTCACATCGAGCCCACCATAGCAGCCATCACCCTGCTGTAGCGGCTCCGCCAAAGCGGCAAAACTCAGTGCCAAAGTGGCATTCTCGAACCAGTGATCTATTTAAAGAATTCCAAAATCTCCATTTCACAACACACCTCTAATCCACGACGCTCAGTAAATACCCTTTACTCTAAGATCGATTTTGGGAGTTTTACTCGCTCGAATTCAATTTCATAAAGTCGTACAGATTCTTCAACGAGTTATCTAACTACTCATGTAATCAAAAACATAATTACTTCACCCGATTGTTACCAGATTTCCCTACACCTCAAGGACTCCGATTTCGTCTAAATTTGGACAAGGTTGGAAAAATCCAAATACTACTACGAAAAAGTTTTTCGGCCCTAAATTTTTCTCCGTTGGCTTTTCTAGAGCGACAGAAACAGGTCGTTACAATAGATACTAATTTACCCATCACTCGTCCCCGAGTGAAAAAACTTAGGAAAAATAAGCTAAGGAAGGAATGAAGTAGTACCTGAATCGACGAACAATTGGGGATACTTGTCTCGCATGTCCCTCTCGGTTTCTCAAGCAGCTTTCTCAACTGGACGATGCTTCCATTGAACTTTCATGGACTTAATCTCCTTGGTCCTCAACTTACGCACATTACGATCAAGAATTGCAATCGGTTCCTCCTCATATTGGAGGTCCTACTCTAACACAATTGAGTCCCACTTTATGATATAATCCCCGTCACCATGATACCTCTTCAACATGGACACATGAAATACCGGATAAACACTTGATAAATTAGGAGGTAAAGCCAATCTATACGCTATCGGTCCCACACATTCAAGAATTTCAAATGGACTAATGTATCTAGGACTTAGCTTACCCTTCTTACCAAATTTCATCACCCCTTTCATGGGTGATACCTTACGAAGAACATTTTCACCGGATTGAAACGCACGTCTCTTACCTTATGATCCACATACTTCTTTTGTCTACTATGGGCTGCTAGAAGCTTAGCTTGAATACTCCTCACCTTATCTTGAGCATCCTTCACTAAATCTACACCCAAAGGTTTCACATATCCAACCTAAAACCATGTTATGGGTGATCTACATCCCCTCACATAGAGTGCCTCAAATGGTGCCATATCAATGCTGGAGTGATAACTATTATTATAGGAGAACACACACAAAGGTATGAATTTATCCTAATGCCCTCCAAAATCAAGCACACATGCCCTCAACATGTCTTCTAATACTTGAATAGTCCTCTCCGACTGCCCATCTGTCTGTGGGTGGAAGGTTGTACTAAAAGTGAGTTGTGTGCCCAATTCATCATGCAATTTCCTCCAAAACTTGGATGTGAATTGGGTACCACGGTTTGAAATGATAGAAAGGGGCACCCCGTGCAACCTCACTATCTCTTTCACATAAACTTTAGCCAATTGTTCAACATATAATCTATTTTTATCGGAATAAAATGGGTTGACTTAGTCAATCTATCAACCACTATCCAAATAGAATCAAACTTCCACAAAGTCTTGAGGAGACCAACCACAAAGTTCATGGCTATTCTTTCCCACTTCCATTTCGGAATTGGCATTCTTTGAAGTAAACCTGCAGACCTTTGATGTTCATATTTCACTTGTTGACAATTTTGAAACTTAGCTACAAACTCCGCTATGTCTTTCTTCATGCCCGACCACCAATAAATTCGCTTAAGATCTCTATACATCTTGGTCACACCCGAATGAATAGAATACCGCGAATCATGAGATTCTACCAACAATTTCTCAATCAAGTCATCTACTCTAAGAACACATATCCTCCCCTTGAAATTTAGCACACCATCAGCATCAAGAGTGGTTTCTTGTTCCTTACCAATCGCAGTCTTCTTTCTAAGTTCCTCCAAATTATCATCTTCAAATTGTTTGGCCTTGATCTCCTCAATGAATGTGGCTCTCACCTCAATACTAGATAGAACCCCACATCTTTCTGAGATGCTTAATTGCATGAACTTAGACTCTAAGGTCTGAATTTCCTTAGCCAAAGGTCGCTTGAATACACTCAAGCAAGATAAACTACCCATGCTTACCATTTTTCGACTCAAAGCATCTGCCACCACATTAGCCTTGCCCAGATAGTGCTGAATGGTTACATCATAATCTTTAAGCAACTTCATCCACCTTCGCTGTCTCAAAATCAGATCCTTTTGAGTGAAAACATGTTGCAAACTACGATGATCAGTAAACACTTCACACTTAACACCATAGAGGTTATGTCGTCATATCTTAAGAGCAAATACTACCGCGGCCAACTCTAAATCATGCGTTGGATAATTCCTCTCATTCACGTTCAATTGACGCAAGGCATAAGCTATATTATTCTTATCCTGCATCAACACAGCACCCAATCCAGAATTAGAAGCATCACAATAAATAATAAAATCTTTACTCTTAACCGATAATGCTAGAATAGGTGCGGTGGTCAAAAGAGTCTTGAGCTTTTGAAAGCCCTCCTCACATTTTTCAGTCCATTCAAATGGTATCTCCATTTTGGTCAAATTAGTCAAGTAAGTGGCAATAGAAGCAAAATAATTCACAAATCGACGATAATAGCTAGCGAGCCCCACAAAACTCCTAACTTAAATCACAGAACTTGGTCGAACCCAATTCTTAATCGCCTCAATATTTTGAGAATCTACCATTACCCCTTCTTTTGAAACTACATGCCCCAAAAATGCAACTGATTTCAACTAAAATTTACACTTAGAAAATTTAGCATATAGCTTTTGCTTCCCATGAACACCCAAAACACTACGAAGATGGTCGACATGCTCTTCCTCACTTTTCAAATAAACCAAAACATCATCAATGAAAACTGTAACGAACGAATCAAGAAATGGTTTGAACACCACATTCATCAGACTCATGAAAGTTGCAGGCGCATGGTCAAACCAAAAGACATAACCAAAAACTCATAGTGCCCATCGCGAGTTCTAAACGCTGTCTTGGGAACATCCTCAAGCCTAATTTTCAATTGATGGTAACCGAATTTTAGATCAATCTTAGAGAAAACTGATGCACCTTGCAATTGGTCAAAAAGATTATCTATTCGAGGTAAGGGATACTTATTTCAAGTAGTGACCTATTCAATTGTCGGTAATCTTTACACATTCTCATACTACCATCATTTTTCTTAACAAACAAAATTGGAGTACCCCATGAGAAAGCACTAAGACGAATAAACCATTTATCAAAAAGTTCTTGGATTTGACTATAACATCTCGCAAATTAAAAGAACTAGAAAGAGCTAGAATTAGAAAGAGTGATAATTGAAAATAGTCATTTTTTTTGGAAATAATAAAAATCTAGAAAATTGGTTAAGCTAAGTTAAGTTTGAGTTTTTGGTCAACTTCAAACGACCATAACTTCTAGCTCTGGATGAGTTAGGTGTGTTTCTAGATATCGTAGGAAATATCTTGGAACAATATTTCCAACGCCGCCAAGTTTGCGCGATTCTGAGTTCTTATGAGTGAGGTATACCCATTGGAAGTTGAGTTGTTCAAATAAGGAAAGGTCCAATCCGGATTTTAGAAGGGCATTATGGTCTTTTCACCACCCAATTAGTTAATTACGTTTTTGGTAATTATTTTAAGGTCTAAACTGATTGAATTCAGTTTACGCTTTTGGAATTTGAATTAGGGTTTTAAGAGAAGAGAAAGAAAGAGAAGAAGGAGTAAGAATAGTCAGGATCTTCAAGAATCGCTTGTGGATTTCGTCAAGGGGTGATCCCTACGACGTATGCGAGTCTTTCATAGCGTTGGGTTCATTCACCCATGCTCCAAGCATGTTTATTTCAGCGAAGTTAGTACTAGAAAGTTGAAGGTTGATGAATTTTGAATGGTGTTCTTGAATTTCTTTTTCGTTCTTGAATTGGGCTGAATTGAGAAGTTTCTAAGATCTTTACGACTAGTTTTAGAGTTGTTTTGAGTTAGGTTCATGGGTACATATGTTGGTTATCTGAATCTAAAGAAAAGTTGAGAAGCATAGTCGAGTTTAGGTGAATTGGGACTAGAAAACGAAAGAAGGAAAACTCAGGCGAATCTGGGTAGTGAGCCGCGTCGCGGACCTGTCCCACATTTTCACAAAAAGTCTCCTCACGTCGCGGAGCGGTCACGGACCATTCTGCCTCAAAAAGTATTTTCGCGACCAAAATTTAAATATACCTCCGCGTCGCGGACTAGTATCCAGACAATGATTTATTGATCTTTTCTCATGATTAACTATCTAAAATCATTCCTAAACATCATGAATCTATAATTCAATTCAAGGAAGTTAAGAATCAAGTCAAGAAAATTTAAAAGTCAAGTCAAGAGAAGTCAAGAGTCAAGTTAAGAGAAGTTCATAGAGTCTTCCAAAAGTCTTTTACAAATGATTTAACCTTGTTTTAAGACTTGAGTTTTGAGTTCAGTAAAGAGTAAAGTTGAAGTTCATTTTTTCAAAAGTATATGGGGACTATGTATTCCCAAAGAGTTTAAAATCTTTCACATTTTAACAAGTAAGGAAACTTTGAACTCCAAAAGAGCCTTTGAGCTAGTTTTCTGTTAAAGAGTAAATGTTTTCACATTTGAGCAAGAAAGGAAACTTTGTTTTCCAAAGAGCCTTTGAGCTAGTTTTCAGAAAAGAGTACATGCTTTCATAATTAAGCAAGAAGGGAAACTGAGATTTCCAAGATAGCCTTTGAGCTAAGTTTTGAGCAATTATCTCAAACCACAGAAAGAAGTTATATTTTTAAAATATAAAGAGTTGGTATCATATTTTGGGAGTATTATTGAGCACCAATATGGGGGAGAGTTCAGAGAACTCCGAGCCGCCATAAACCATGTATGCATCATGGATAGAAAAGGGTCATACTTTTTAGATGATTCCTTTAGTGCTTTTTAACATAGACTAGTGGATCCACTTAGTAGTTCAGGTTCTATACCCCCGGCAAGGTATAGGACGGCCCTGGCAGTGTAAGGCAAAATGTTGTATCATCATTATAGCTCTTAAGTGATGGTTGTCAGTTAGAGAAACTCCCACAACAATATTTTATATTTTTATATACATCTGAAATATTTGTATTTTCATATACAAACAGAGTTCATATTGTATATTTGCATACATACAGAGTTATTATTATATTTCTAAATACACAGAGTTGAAAACCATGATTTAAAGATTTTCTTTATACTGCATTTATATACGTTGCTTTATATTGAAATCGGTTGAGTTGAGTTGAGTTGAGCTGAGCCAAGTAAGTTTTTCAGTTCCTTTCAAGCTTATGTCTTATTTTAGAATTCCCTCGCATACTCGTACATTCAATGTACTGATGGCATTTGGCTTGCATCTTATTATGATGCAGACACAGGTAACCAAGATCAACATCCAGCGCATCGTTGATCCAGTTGAGCACTCAGAGTCAGTTGGTGAGCCTCTTTGCTTTTCGGAGGATCCCTTTGGTTATGTTTTGTTTTATTGCTTGCTTATTTCAGTTATTAGGATGATTGGGGGTCTTGTCCCGACATCCCTCAGAGTTTAGTGGCTTCATAGACAAAGTTAGTTGATGTTAGTTTCTGAGTCTTTACTTTTCCTTTTCAGTTAAGTTGAGACCTGAGTTGTCACTTTGACAGTGAATGTTATTTATTACATTCTCAGTTATTTATTGAGCAGTTCAGTGTACTATTTTAAAATTATTTATCTTGAGTAAAGTCTTTCGCTGAGTAAAAAAGTCAGACCAAGGGTTCGCTTGGGCCAACAATGGTTTTCGAGTGTCGGTCACGTCTATGATGTAGGCTCGGGGAATGACATTGAGCCTTAAGCTCTCTTAATTCTATCGGGGCCATCTGATAATGGTGCGCGTAACAGGCTCTAAATCAATCCAAAAATCTATATCTCTATCCGGAGGCATATCAGGCAAGTCATTAGGAAACACTTCACTAAATTCAGACACCACAGAAATAGACTCAATGAATGGAGCCTCAATCTTAACATCCCAAATATGAGCCAAATAAGCCAAACAACCCTGCTCTACCAGTTTACTAGCCCAAATGGAGGATATAATCTTAGCTTGCTTAGGCTTGTACTCCCATTCCCACTCTAATTTTTCCCTTTCCGAAATTTCTCGAGTTACAGACTTAGTATTACAATTAAGCATATCATTATAGGCGGACAACCAAGTCATGCCTAATATTATTTCAAAGTTAGGGCTGGCAGGGGGACCGGGTCGGCCCGCCCAGGCCCGCGACCGGTTCGAGAACCGGTCGCCGAACCCGGTCCCGTACATTTTCGCGGGTTGGGAGGGGTTCGGGATAGGGGCCAGTTCACCCTTTGGGCCCGGTCCCGGCCCGGCTGAACCGGCCGGTTCACGGGATCCCTTATTATTTTTTTGATTTTTTTTTTTTTTTGAATTATATCTGTTGGGGCAACGGCTAGTGGGTCCCCCCAACAGATTTATTCACCTTTTTTTCCCTTCCCCAACACCCCCTACCACCCTTACTTTTAATACTTTAATTTAAACCCTCAAGTTATCATAAATACACTTTAACCCATTTTTAATATTATAAATACCCCTCTATCCCTTATTATTTCTTACAAAATCATTTATTCTCTCATCTATTTTTTATATCCTCTCAATCTTAAGTCTCAAT
>JAJOOO010080347.1:0-74905 GCA_029582685.1 Solanum piurae
CTTAAAAGAACTCAAGAAATAGAAATAAAAAAAATCTTACAAAAATAGAATTGCAAACTTACAATCTATAAAAAAGTTGTGGATGAATGGAGAAAAGTGAAAAACAATAGCACCCAAATGAGGCTTAGCCGCTGGACGGAATGCTAAGACGGGCAGGGGGCGGCAACAACAAGAAGTGATTTGGGTTCGGAATGGGGTAATGAAAATTTTGGAGAAGTTGAAACTTGGAGGAAGAAGGGTTTGGAAATAGTTGAAGAGAAAGAGAACACTTTTAAGTCAAAGGAGTAATGTAATTAATTTAATCTAAGTCAATAACAATTATAAAAAAAATAAAAAAAATGTGCCAGCTGGGCTTGGAGCCTTTTTTTTACTTAAAAAACGTCTCCAACAATTTTTCAAAAAAATAGATTCAAATGGGATTCGAACCCGCAACCTCAACCTTCTAAAGTTGCCCTCCTACCGTGGCACCACAAGCCAATTTTGTTCTGTGGGTGGCACGTTTTATATTTATATAAATATTATATATATATTACCTATGTATATATAGAGTTTCCGTCGAAGTTCGGGGGTGGCGTGGCACCCCCACTGCCCTTCATAGATCCGCCACTGTGCGGGTACATAACACTAAAGAAAAAGTTTTATTGAGAAATCTCTAAAATTATTTTGATTGTCGGTTGTGGTGGGATGTTGAGTAGGGTTGTTCAAAATCTAATCGAAACCGATAAATTCGAACCGAAAAAAGATTATTGGTTTATCGATAATAGGTTATTGATTTAGCGGATTCGGTAATAATTTTTTATCGGGTCATCGATTTTTAACTGTTTGAGGTTTTTTCTTAACGAGTTAACTAATAACTCGATAGTAAGTTAAATAACTATATTTATACCATTTTGATATATAAAGTCCTTAAGTTAGAGTTTAGTTTCGTATATTTCTGGCTATCTCAAACTCTCAGTTATTCTACGATGCGATAGTGTTTGCTTTTGAGAAAGATACAATCTATCAACTCATGTGCATGGTTCATTTGATTTGTCACCTTGTTTCTAAGTGATATTAAATAATTTTTTCAATATCAAATTTTAACTGTTAAACCAATAACTTAACCGATAACGATCAACAACCAATAAGTCAATATCTTACTGGTTATGTAACACTTTAGCTCATCTACAAATCGATAGCCAATAAGCCGAACCGATAAATTTCAAAACTGAACCGACCGATGCACAACATTGACTCATAATCTCTTAACTCTTGATCATAGGTCTAATTCAAGCTTCCAAGAATGAAAAAGATATTCTAATAGGAGGTTTTTTCACGAAGGGACGTGTAAATTGTAATGCATGAATTCAAATTTAATCGTAATCTAATATAGATACCAACTCCCAATGAAAATCCTAAAATAAAATTTTGTTCTGATTAAAAAAGAATCTTATAAATTGATTTTGAGCGGTTAAAATTAACCAATGCTTCTTTATTCTCTACAGTTCAACAAGTCTCAGCTCCAAATCGATCAGATTCCTCCGTTGCTCAATTTCCCGGCGACTTCTCCACCGGGATTTCTCCATTTCCGGTAACGATTCCGCCGGCAACTCGCCATTTTTTCTTTCTTATACAGAAATTTACTAAGTATTTATTCGAATTCAATTTCATAATTTTGTTTTTCTCTCGTCAATCGCGTTAAATTTAAGTTGAAGATGGAAATTTTTGCGGAAATCAGCTTTTATGCTTTTTCTAGTTCATGTAATTTTCCCTTTTAATTTCTGAATTTGGATATATACACAATACAAATTTGCAAGTTTGTTTATGATGTCAGTAGTAAATTTCCAAGCTTGTGATCAGTTCTAATTTTATTTTTTTCGAGTTGTAATGGTAGATATTTTCTGTTCTAGGTCTATGTATTTCGTTTCTTCAATCATATGAGTATGTATGGGCGATAAGTTTTTTTACCTGTGAAAATTGCATATTCAATTTATTTGTATGATTTTGACTAACACAAATAAATTTTAAAAAAAAACAAAGAAAAAAAGGAAAGAGGCATTCTTTTCGAAATGGATTTAAAAGGAAAGTAAGACAAGCAAATTGAAACGGAGGAAGTATTTATTATATGTGTGCATTTTCATATGTAATACATGATCAGCTTGAGTTGATCTAGATTACTGATTAGTTTTGTTGTGATTCAATTGACAGGTTTTTGATGAGTTATAGTTGAAGGTTGCTTCACTTTTGGTAATCTGTGGGAAATGAGTGTTCAGTGATGAAGAAAGTGAAGAGAAAGCTTGGGAAGTATGAAGTTGGCAGAACTATTGGTGAAGGGACATTTGCCAAAGTTAAGTTTGCACGAAACACCGAGACTGGAGAGAATGTTGCCATTAAAGTCTTGGCCAAAAGTACCATTCTTAAGCATAGAATGGTTGAACAGGTATTAAGATATACTTCACTTCAAGCTCTCGAGTATATGCTTTACGTGTCCTGCATTTTTGTTATTTTGTTTTGATAACAGTGGTGTTCACATATCCCATATTTAAAGGTTGGAGCTTGATAATTAGAAAAGTTATTCCAATCTGTGAAGTGATTATTATTGAAATTAGGTCAGAAATCTCTTCTGTCGAACTTCAGTAGGCTTTTCTGATCTGATGTGAATCAAGAGTAACCATGACAGTTTCTGTGGTGGACTATTAAGCTCACATTGAACATTGTAGCCGTAGCAATGACATCTGTTATCAAAATTGAACTATGTGAATGTGCTTGGTGTCTGAGCTGAATTCCATTAGTGAACATCAGCATGTTCATCCATTACTGTGTAACTATAGCCAAATTCAGTAGGTTGATGAATTTTTAAACCTTTTAACTGATGGCTGGCAACAGTTTAGCTGTGTAAAAGAATTAAGCTTTATTCATATTGAATTTTTATTATCTATTTGCACTTGAAATAGATTTCTGTGATAAGAGAGCACATTCTGGGGTCTGTGTGTGATAATTCTACTGTCCTTGTTCTTACCATCTCTGGCATTTTTGGCTGATCGATGTGCTGTTCTTTGAGATGGTTTCCAGATCAAAAGAGAGATATCTATAATGAAGATTGTCAGACATCCTTGCATAGTTCAGCTTCACGAGGTAAAAAAAAAAAAAGAATAAAAGTACACATTGTACAAATACTACTGTGAGTTTGGTTGTTCTATTATCTTTGCTACTTGCTGTTGCTGATGTTTATTGATTTTGTGTATTTCCTTGTAGGTTTTAGCTAGCCAGACAAAAATATATATCATTCAGGAGTTTGTCACTGGAGGAGAGCTTTTTGATAAAATTGTAAGATTCCTTTAGAATTTTCAATAAGATTTTTCCTTCTTTATATCAATAACTCTTGCAGACTTTTTGATCCTTGTATGTGATGATAGATAGCTCTCTATCTGATAATGACTAGGAAGGTAATCTGTAAATGAAAATAGAGGTACGATTGAGACATTATTGCAACTAAGATGTGTGCCTATGACGAGTTTCTGTGAAGTGATAATCTTCATTAATTAGGATAAGTTGTAGTTTGGGTCAAGATACTTATGGAGAATGGGGAAGAAGATAATGGAGTGATCAGCTGATATCTTTGGTGTATCCTATACAATATTCACAAAGCAATAGTCCGGTGGAGTAATCTGTATAATGAGAAATAGAGGCATGACTGAGATATCTCTTTTTTATATCTGAAAAATAGAGGCATGCTGAGATATCAGAAGAAAAAGAACTTCTGTATTTGGATGAAGTAGTTCCAGTCCACGCTTTTTATGTGGAGAGCTTGGAGATCCACTTCTTTACTCAGAAAGTAGTTTAAGAGTGTGTTGAATTGCCTTCTAGTAAGTCGAAAATTCCATCTGATCAAGAGGTTCTGCTAGCAAGGTGTTACCAGTCTTATTTAAGCACGAGATAGTGATCGGAAATGCTTAATTTGTCAGTGACAATTTAGCTTTAAATCAGTTTTTCTCTGTCAGGGATGGACTCTATCGAGAAGGATTATTTTCGCTAATGGAACTTTGTACATTTTTTTCAGTATTCCTGAATAGTTGGTATGAAATGCACGATCCAGTCTGGTTCTGATGATCTGATCTTTAGTCCACAATGATAGACAGGAGACCAACCGACCAACTAAATCTCATCTTCATCAAATATATAAATTGTTGGGTTACTTAGGTATAAACTGGTTCATTGATAGTAGTCCAGTTTCCAATTAGGCACTTGCATCTTTACTAATTTACTTCAGCTCATGGAGCTTTGGCCCTTAATGGTTTACTTTGTCCTTCTCTCTATGAATTATCAAGGTGTGATTTTCAAGATTTAGTAATGCATCTGTCTCTTCAATTATATATTCGTTCAATTTATAGGTTCATCTAGGTAGGCTTTCTGAGGATGAAGCAAGGAGATACTTCCAACAACTTATAGATGCAATTGCTCACTGTCACAGCAAGGGTGTTTACCACAGAGATCTGAAGGTTCGCAATTGCTGATTGGGAGATCTGTTGTGAAAATTATATATCTTAATCTTTTAACTATTGTTCCTTGTTTCCCAGCCTGAAAATTTGCTTCTTGATTTCCAAGGGAACTTAAAAATTTCTGACTTTGGGCTTAGTGCCTTGCCTCAACAAGTAAGCAGCATCTGATGTTAGTTGCATTAGATGGTATATCTATTTTTGTTTCTTTCCTTGTTAATTAGAGCTTCTAAATGGGCATTTACTCAAATCTCTAACAGGGAGTCGAGCTCCTCTATACCACTTGTGGGACTCCAAATTATGTTGCACCTGAGGTATGATGCATATATAGTTTGAATGTTCTTCTTGTTTTGTACATGCAACCCGTCATTCTTCATTTGATTGGCCTGCTATCCCCAAAACCCTTTGTTGAGAATATAATTAAATAATAAAAAGTGTACTCTTTCTAACAGCTTTTAGATGAGATGGTCACACACTTCAACATGGTATCAGAGCCAAGCAGAGGTCCTGAGATCGAATCTCACAGCCACCCAAAATTAAAATGAATTTCCACGTGCTTGACCTGAATTCATTCATGACAGTTTCTTATCATTAATATATCACTTGTACCAGCTATACTTATTGTTTGGTTCTGCCTAGATTAAGTTATATGGGCGATGAGAGTTGTATTGCACCTAGCTCCAGATTTCCAGATTTTAGCTGCTAAAGCGAGGCTTTGACAACACTATGCTAAAGTTTACTAGTAGTGACTTCTCTAGTGTAAAAAAAATTCGAGTAGTTTGTTAGTTTTAGTACTTGTATGTTCAACATTCTCTTTGGTCTTTTGCTGAAGGGTTGTGAGTCTGTTACCACGTAACAGTTACAACTCCTCCATGACATTAGTGCTTCCCTGCAATCCTTATCACACTTTATTCTTCCTAAATGCTACAGTAGTAAGATATTTAAGGAATAAAAAAAGATGGTTTATATGAGAATCGTCTCTGAGAAATTTCTGGACTTAGCAAGACTTGGTTCTTTGCAATGTGAGAAATTCCAAAACCAATACCATGCTACAACTCAGCTCTGGAACCAGTTTTGCCTTGCCCAACTTCTTATACGAAAATGAACTTCCGCTATCTCCGACTTTCAGGTTGATTGATTAGAAACTTAGGCTCTCTTATCTATTTTCCCATTCCTCATACATCCTCAATGATGTCCACATTAATAAGCACCATTTGTATTTGTTTTATCTGCAAGGAGCTTGAATCAGAAAGAAGCTAAGCAGAGGGGTGCTTGTCTTTCATTTTAATTCATTGCTTTCCCTTTTACCTAGCATGATCAATTGGCTTTTGATTAGTCATCAAATGAGAGAGAATCAGCATTTATTTCCCTTCCATGAGCTCTGTAGTAATATACTTCAAATCATTAAACACATTCTAATATAAAATAAAAATAAAAAATTAGAATGTGTTTGGACTCTTTCTGTGGTAGCTGGCTTATTACTCTTAGTTACTTCTTCAGGTGTTAAGTAACCGAGGTTATGATGGTGCTGGTGCGGACGTGTGGTCATGTGGTATCATCCTTTATGTTCTGACGGCAGGATATCTTCCTTTTGAGGAGACAGACCTTCCTACCTTGTATACGAAGGTTAGATGCAGTAATCATGCATTTGTAATGTGTTAACTGGAAGTATGGATAATTCTGTCAAATGATTCTCTTTCTCTTCTTATATAGTGACAAATGCTAAGGATCATGGGTCATATGATGGAAAATTCCGTATTTCTAATTTCATCTTCATGCATGAGTTTCCTCCTTGTGTTTTTTATTATTACCATTATTTGTTTTTTTGTTTGTTTTTATTAGATTAATTGGGGCTTTAAAAGTAACTTGACATTACTTGTACACGGCTTGCTATATGTTAAAGTTATTGTTTGTTCTATGTGCGGCTTACTATATGTTAAATGTTATGGTTTGTTCTCCACGAATTTCTTATTGCTTTTAATATTGACACAGATCAAGGCTGCTGAATTTTCCTGTCCATTTTGGTTTTCTCCTGGTGCAACATCATTGATTCAAAAAATCATTGATCCAAATCCCCAAACTGTAAGTGCACTATATTTTTAACTCTGAAAACTATGGTGTCCCATTGCCTATTTGTCACATAATTATTCAATCTACTATAAGCTTATGACATTAAAGTTGCACTAGAAAAAAAATCCTTCATGAGGGAATATGAGAAGCTCTGTTTCATTAGAACTGAAAACATGGTTTTGTTGAGTTTGATTGCTCAACATGGATTAAAATCCTTCCAAATTTCCCGGATTGGTTATAGAGATCCTTTTTAAGGTCATTTTAAATGTGAGAAATGCCTTAAGCATGCCTTCTGCTCGTTCCTTGCTTTTGTTCAGTACAAGTGTTCGTTTTCTCACGTCCTTTTTCTTGGTTAATTTGTGAAACTTCAGCATAACTTGTACAGAAGTCCTTTTAGTGTTTTCATAGTGATTTACTCAGAACCATGTACATGCAGAGGATCAAGATTGATGGGATAAAGCGAGACCCTTGGTTCCGGAAAAACTACAGAGCTGTTAGAGCTAAAGCAGATGAAGTAGTGAATCTTGATGATGTCCGTGCTGTGTTCGACGACATTGAGGTTGAATCCTTTCACATTCGTCTTCTAGTATGCTAACTAGTATATCTGAGTGAGGAAATGATCAAATTTAAGATAAATTGTACTCTGGATTTAGATTAACTGAAGTGATTGACCTGATACTTCAATGTTCTCACCCATCATAGGTTTTATATGTTCTATTTTCATGTGCAGGATGCATTTGTCAGTGAAAAATCTGAAGATAGTGAGAGTGGCCCTTTGGTAATGAATGCATTTGAGATGATAACACTATCTCAGGGGTTGAATCTATCCGCTTTGTTTGACAGACGTCAGGTACAATGATTAATTTAGTTCATGGACCAAAAAATAAACCATACCGAAGTTTTCAGATTTTAATTCATATCAACTTCATCTGTTTTATCTCTTTCTCCTGATTCTTCCTGTAAGCTTTTCGTTTCTTGGATAAGGAAGGGAATCTGATGGGATATGTAAATTGATTCTTCCTTGAATTTTTTAGTTAGCATGCTCTTTAATAGAAGCAAGTTAGTTTCTCTCCCACTATTTTTGGTATCTTTTTTTCTCCTTTTTCCTTGTAGTTAAGAGGCTCAGAGCCAATGTTACATAATACCAACTTTTCTTAATCCAATTTTAGATCAAATATGTCCCAATTTTTTTTGGTTTGGAAAAAATGTGTCAGATCTGATCTGAATAGCTTATATTTTTAATGATTGAGTTATTTATGTTTCTACAAACTTAATAATGCTGACATGTATAGTACGTCGTCTCTTTGCTAAAAAGGTTTTCACAACTTCCTTCTTATAACAAAGAGTAATATCCTCTCTCATTCTTGCAGGATTATGTCAAGCGTCAAACTCGATTTGTTTCCCGCCAACCTGCTAAAGTCATCATTGAAACTATTGAAGCAGCCGCAGAATCGTTGGGGCTTAAGGTCCACACACGTGATTACAAGGTATATTTCTAACTCTCCATATAATTCAGGGATAAATGATTCTCTTTTATTCAAATAACAATTGAATCAGTATGAAGCATTGTTGTAATTGAATAATCAGTTTCCCATCGGATCAACTGTAACTGTCAGCATTTTTTCACCCTTTTCCCACTATCTATCAAACAGTAATCCCCTTTCAACATCAAAGAAAATGGAATATACAGGAGGAATTCACCCTTTCATTTTTTCCTCCTCTTTATCAGGAGCAAAATCGTAACTGTACCACATAAGACTTAGTCGCATTTTGCTTAACTTGAATGAATGATGGTTGAAAAATTATCTGCCTTAATGGTCACTGTTGCTTAAGATGCAAACAGCTTGGAACTAGGGGCTGATTTTTTTATCAGGAGCAAAATCGTAACACTCCTACTTTTTGTTACGAACTTATGGTAAATTTTTTAGGCTTTTGTGGTTCTAAGATCATGTTGTTAAACCACAGTACCCTGGGTAAGTTTCTCTTTATTGAGTGGGCATTGATTTGTTCAACCACTATTCTCATTGCAGACAAGAATTGAGGGGGTAACGGCAAATAGGGCTGGTCAATTTGCTGTTGTGCTGGAGGTAACTTCAAACTTAATAAACCGATTCATTATAAGATCAGTGTTTCATATTTTCATTTGACAACTCTTTCTATAATTTGTGAAGGTTTTCCAAGTAGCCCCCTCCCTTTTTATGGTTGATGTTAGAAAGGCTGCTGGGGACACTCTTGAATATCACAAGGTTGCTTCTACACTCAACTTTTACTTGAGTTTTTCACTATAGCTTGCATAACAATACTTATATTTAGCTTCTTTAAGGAATTCCATGAAACTTGGAACCACTTAACAGGCCCTTGTTATGTGCATTTGCAGTTCTACAAAACCTTTTGCACGAAGATTGATGACGTCATTTGGAAACCAAAGGAGGGCATGTCAAATGCTGTTCTGCTTAGGACAATGACTCGCTGAACCAGATTTCTGGGAATGAGGTGAATCACTAAGCAGTGTGATATGCTGAGAAGAATTCGCATTTTGCTATCCCCGCCCTGTTTTGCACGCTACATCATCGTTGTGTTAGGTACAGTGTGTGTAATTGCATGTTTACTGTTAATCTTCGTCTTATTGTATAGAAAAAAATAAGTGGTAACTGCATATCTTAAGTGCTATGTTATCTGTAAATCATGGGCTCAAAAGCAATGGAATTGAGTGTTATTTTATCTCCATTGTACCAATATATAGTTCCCTTTTACTTCATGAGATTCGAACTATCTACCTTCTAGTCGGGGAGAATGAGGTAGGTTGTCTGCTGAGTAGCCCTCATATTAATGGGCTAACATACACGGAAAACTGAGAAATCACCTATTTTTTGTAAATTGGCCCCTAAATGCCAAAATAGACTAAAAATGATGAAACTATATGTACTGCTCCCCTAACTCCCTACGGAAGGTTCCGTAATGGTTTCACAATAAATTTGTTTGGAAGCTATATCACAAAAATATTCATGGGCTAACACATGAAAAACTGAGAAAATCGCTTAGTTCTTGTAAATTTGCCTCTAAATTCCCAAAATAGATTCTAAAAATGGTGAGGCTTTACGTACTACTCCTTCAATTCTCTACGAAGGGTTCCATAATGATTTCACAAAAAAAATCACCTAGAAGCAATATCACCAAAATATTCATAGGCTAAAACACAAAAAACTTAGAAAATCACCTTTATTCTGATAAATTGGCTTCTAAATGTGAAAAATAGACTCTAAAAATGGTGAGAATGTACGTACCGCTCCCCCAACTCACTACAGAGGATTCCGTAAAATTTTTGCAAAACAAATCATCTAGAAGTCATATAACCAAAATATTCATGGGCTAATACATACGAAAAACTGAGAGAATTGCATAATTTATGTAAATTGACCCCTAAATATCTAAAATGGACTCTAAAAATGATGAGAATGTACGTACTGCTCCCCAAGTCCCTACATACTACATAGGGTTACATAATGGTTTCACAAAGAAATTAACTGAAAGTCATATCACCAAAGAATTCATGGGCTAACACACATGAAAACTAAGAAAATTGTCTTATTCTTGCAAATTGGCCCATAAATGTCCAAAATGGACTCCAAAAATGATAAGAATGTAGGTAATGCTCCCCCAACTCCCTATAGAGGGTTCCATAATGGTTTCGCAAAAAATCATGTAGAAGTAATATCACCAAAATATTCATGGGCTAACACATACGAAAAAAATGAGAAAATCACCTAATTCCCGTAAATTGGCTCCTAAATGTCTAATTTGGACTCTAAAAATGATGAGATTGTACATACTGCTCCCCTAACTTTTCTACGAAGTGTTGTGTAATGGTTTCGCAAGAAAAAAGTTCAAAAGTCATATCACCAAAATATTCATGGGCTAACACACATGAAAAGGAAGAAAATCACCTAATTTCCGTAAATTGGCCCCTAAATGCCCAATTTGGACTCTAGAAATGGTGAGATTGTACGTACTGCTCCCCCAACTTCCTACAAAGTGTTGTGTAATGGTTTTTCAAGAAAATAGTTCAGAAGTCATATCACCAAAATATTCATGGGCTAACACACACGAAACAATGTGAAAATTGTCTAATTCTTGTAAATTGGCCCTTGAATGCCCAAAAAGGACTCTAAAATTGGTAAGATTGTACATATTGCTCCCCCAACTCCCTATGGAGGGTTCCATAATGGTTTCACAAAAAAATCATCTAGAAGCAATATCACCAAAATATTCATAGGCTAATACACACACAAAAAAAATCCTAAGAAAATCGCCTATTCTTGTAAATTGACCCATAATTATCCAAAATGGATTTTTAAAATGGTGAGACAATACGTATTGCTCCCCCAACTTCCTACGGAGGGTTCCGTAATGGTTTCACAAAATAAATCATGTGGAAGTCATATCACCAAAATATTCATGGGCTGACACACAAAAAAACTGAGAGAATTGCATAATTTCTGTAAATTGACCCCTAAATACCTAAAATGGACTCTAAAAATGATGAGATTGTACGTATTGCTCCCCAAAGTCCCTACAGAGGGTTACGCAATGATTTCGCAAAACAATTATCTGAAAGTCATATCACCAAAAAATTCATGAGCTAACACACATGAAAAACTAGAAAATTGTCTTATTCTGATAAATTGGTTCATAAATGTCCAAAATAGACTCCAAAAATGATAAGACTGTACGTACTGCTCCCCTAACTCCCTATAGAGGGTTCCATAATGGTTTCACAAAAAAATCATCTAAAAGCAATATCACAAAAATATTCATGGCTAACAAATACGAAAAAGTGAGAAAATTGCCTGATTCTCATAAATTGGCCCCTAAATATCCAAAATGGACTCTAGAAATGGTGAGATTGTATGTACTGTTTCCCCAACTTCCAACAAAGTGTTGTGTAATGATTTCGCAAGAAAATAATTCGGAAGTCATATCACCAAAATATTCATGGAATAACACACACAAAAAATGTAGAAATCGTCTAATTCATGTAAATTGGCCCTTAAGTGCCCAAAAAAGACTCTAAAATGGTAAGACTGTACATACTTCTCCCCCAACTCCCTACGAAGGGTTCCGTAATATTTTTTTAAAAAATCATCTAGAAGTGATATCACGAAAATATACATAGGCTAACACACACACACAAAACATAGAAAATTACCTAATTCTGATAAATTTGCCTCTAAATGTGAAAAATAGACTCTATAAATGGCGAGAATGTACGTACTTCTCCCCAAACTCCCTATGGAGGATTCCGTAATGTTTTTTAAAAAAATCATCTAGAAGCGATATCATGAAAATATACCTAGGCTAACACATACAAAACATAGAAAATCACCTAATTTCGGTAAATTTGCCTGTAAATGTGAAAAATACTCTATAAATAGTGAGAATGTACGTACTGCTCCCCCAACTCACTACAGAAGGTTCCGTAAAGATTTTGCAAAACAAATCATCTAGAAGTCATATCACCAAAATATTCATGGGCTAACACACAAAAAATTGAGAAAATTGCATAGTTTCTATAAATTGGCCCCTAAATATCTAAAATTGACTCTAAAAATGAGGAGACTGTACGTACTGCTCCCCCAAGTCCCTACATAGGGTTACATAATGGTTTCACAAAGAAATTATCTGGAAGCTATGTCACCAAAAGATTCATGGGCTAACACATATGAAAAATTAAGAAAATTGTCTTATTCTTGTAAATTGGCCCATAAATATCTAAAATGGACTCCAAAAATAATAAGATTGTATGTACTGCTCCCTTTACTCCCTATAGAGAGTTCCATAATGGTTTCGCAAAAAGATTATCGAAAAGCAATATCACCAAAATATTCATGGGCTAACACATATGAAAAAGTGAGAAAATCATCTAATCCGGTAAATTGGTCCCTAAATGTCCAAAATGGACTCTAGAAATGGTGAGAGTGTACGTACTGCTCCCCCAACTTCCTACAAGGTGTGTGTAATGGTTTCACAAGAAAATAGTTTGAAAGTCATATCACCAAAATATTCATGGGGTAACACACATGTAAAAATGTGGATTTTTTTTAATTCTTGTAAATTGACCCTTAAATGTCGAAAAAGGACTCTAAAAATGGTAAGACTGTACATATTGCTCCCCCAACTCCCATATGGAGGGTTTCGTAATGGTTTCATAAAAACTATCATCTATAAATAATATCACCAAAATATTCATAGGTGAAAACATGCACAAAAAACTTATAAAATCACCTAATTTTGGTAAATTAGCCTCTAAATGTGAAAAATGGACTTTAAAAATGGTAAGAATGTACGTACTGCTCCTCCAACTCACTACAGAGGGTTCCACAAATATTTTGCCAAAAAAATCATCTCGAAGTCATATCACCAAAATATTGAATAATTTCTGTTAATTGGCCCCTAAATATCTAAAATAGACTCTAAAAATGATGAGACTGTTAATTGAATAGTTTGTGTGTTATGAAATAGGAATTCAAGATTATCCAATTTTTCATGTGTAATTTATTGAGAAAATGACATAAATGGTCCCTAAACTATTACAGTAGGTCTAAAATAGTCCCTAAACTATACACTTAACGGAAATAATCCCTTAACTATCTACAATCTTGTCAAGTTTGGTCTATATCTACTTTTTATAGACACCGTTAACAAACTTCGTAATTCAGCTACTCTCTCTTGATTTTCTTTTTCCCTCTTCTTTTCTTCATTGACGCTGCTATAGTAAAGAAATCATTGTCAAGTTTGGTGTTGTTTTTGTGCAGTTTGGGGTAGCTTGGTGATGTTTTTTGGTACAGTTTTTGTGTAGTTTGGTGCAGTTTTTGTGCTATTTTTTGTGCAATTTGTAGCTGATTTTTGGTGCTCAAGTGCTTTTGGTGCAAATTTTTCGTAGTCTGATGTAGTAGTTTGGTATTGATATTTTAATGGTTTGATGTTGTTGTCTAGTGTTATGTTATGTACAGTTTCATGCTGATTTTTTGGTGTTTTAGAGCTGTAATTTGATTCAACTCGAATAAAATAACGACCAACACACAATTACAGTAAGACAGTGAAGAAAAGAATTGGACAAAATAAAGTGAAGAAATAGTGAGATAATAGAGCAAAGAAGTGGCAAAAAAAAGTCAGGAGATAGAGATAAAATTAGAATAACAAGTTTTTATTTATTTATAAAAAGTAGATATAGACCAAACTTGACAAGATTGTAGATAGTTAAAGGACTATATTCGTTAACTGTATAGTTAAGGGACTATTTTAGACCTATTATAATAGTTTAGGGGCCATTTATGTCATTTACTCGTAATTTATTCATAACTATGTGAACGATTCTATTTGAGCTCAAATTCTATGGGTCCATTAGTATCGACCTATTAAATGATACTAACTGTTTTTCGAAAGACGAATGTCGCTTGTTTGAAGTTTACTTTTTCGTCCTGAGTTTTATACCTCTATCTATCAAACATTTCCTTTTTATACACGAACTATCATCTATTCAATTAAACCTATTTTAGTATATAGATGATGAACATTTTGTATTAGAAAGGAAACTGTAGGTAATGTGTGAAACTTGTACAAAAAGTTTCAAACTTTCTGTTGACTATTCACTCCATAGTATGACATAACATAAGAGATGAATTTCACAAGAAACATGATAATTAAATAAAATACTTTTATAGAAATGATTGTTACTATTTCTTTTTTTATTAGGCCAGAAAAGCTTTCCACAAATTATTAGAAAAAGATTTGATATAATAAGTACCCCTATAATACTTTTTTACTTTAAAAAAAGGTGAAGAAAGAGACAAAATTCACCAAAAATATAATTTATAAAAACATGTCACTAAAATATTTGGTCAGTAGTGGACCTACATGTTTAGTCCATTGAATCTGCATTTAACATATCTAACTCCAATTCATTGAATCTGCATTATACACGGATACATTAGTGGTCAAATTATGTGAATTAAATTATTTGAAATTACAACTTTTGGAATAATTTTATCCTATTTAGGTGGTGGAATAAAATATTTTCAGATCTAATGAAATAAAGTAAAAAATTCAGAATTAAACTTGGAATAAAATTAATACTAGAACCAAACCGTTCTAAACTTAATCATGAGATATCTAAGATGAAAGGACTCGAAGTAAGAGTATTGAAAACACTTTTAAATTTGAATAAATTATTAATTTCACTCTCAAACGGTTAGCTATCTCAAAAATTCCCCTTTATTTACAGCTTCAATCTTGCAACAGTAATGACTCATCAAATTTAAATTTTTTCAACACTTCTCCCAATTTTTTATTAAAAACCTCCATACTCCTACAAGAACCTTAAAATCGCTTGCTACGTCATATGGCACATTAAGAGTACATCTAAATTTAGTTAGTCAAGTAAAGTAACTTTTTTTAAGACTGTCAATAATACAGAAATGAAATTCATAATTTACATGAACACAATTCAAAACAAACTAGTACTTCATTATATATAAAACATAGTTGCAAGAGTACAAATCTGAATATGTGGAACCTGGTAAAAGATAGGACATTGATAATCCTATCAAAAAACTAGGGACTGGTTTAAAAAAAACAACCTATTCAAGGTTGTAATGGCCAAGCCCCTGGGAATAACAGGCACCACAACAACAGAAATTTGCTCAAAGCAACTAAAGTCTAAAAGACACACAATAGAATACTTACAATGAAACACTAAAGACTCTTGAACATGAAAAACTACAGAACTACTGTCTGATTTCTGCAATGTAGCTAAGCACCGAGGAGGCAAATGCGCGATGGATCTAGTCTGTCGATGTTGTAGCTGAATGATTCAAACCGCCTGACTTTCGAGGAGCAACATGAGTGAAAATTTTAATCTCAGTACTAGGTGACTGTATTCTCAGGAAACCATGGCATGATGGAGTTGTCTCCAAAAATGGATGAAACAGGCTTCGATTTGACGAAGCCTGCAAAAAATGGAGGAAAAAAGTGATGCCATAGCCTCCTGGAAAACAACCGAGACACTGAAGTATTAGATAGCCACGAATATACGGGCTAAAAAAAGAACACTCATGTTTGCTTCTGTAATTGCCAGGCTGAATGAACCAATATAGCTTTCTGCTTATTCTTTTTGATCATTTCGATGCATTTCCTTGTGCCCCCCCTTATGGTTTAGGAGAGGATGTCACACCTCCACAAATCCTCCACAAGAAGATCGACTGAGCTGCAACTAACGGAGCAATGTTGGAGATTCAAGCCGAGTAGATTCTCTCCCAACTTTTTAAGAGAAGGGACACTCTTGTTTGATACCATGGAGCAACCTGATAAAGAAAGGACCTGCAAATTCACTTGCACTCCATGGGATAAAGCAGCTACACCAGAATCAGTTATTGCACACTTAGAAACATCAAGATCAATAAGTAATGGGCAATAATCTGCAATTGCCACTAAACTTGCGTCGGTAACCTTCCTGCATCCATCGAGATTCAACAATTCAAGGGTCTCTCCATGTCGCGTAGCCAATGAAAGCACCACTTGGTCTGTCAAGTTCAGGCAGTCGCTAAGATTCACCTTAACAAGTCCTTCACAGTTCTCCAAGAGTGGGAGAAGACCAACATCGGTTATTCCACAAAGCCCACTGAGATCTAATTGATGCAGCTTGGGGCAGAGCTTACCAACCATAGCTAAGCTAGTGCTCCCGAATCCTGGACAGCTTCGGATAGACAAGGACCGAAGAGATTCACATGGAGACAGCATGGAAGTTTGTAGAGCTAGATCCTTGATTCCCATGCACTTCACTAGGGAAAGAGACTTTAACTTCCTGCAGTTTGAAACTGCATTAAGGATACCTACTTGGGTAATTCTGTTGCACTCCTCCAAGATTAAACTCTCGAGAGATCCAGCCTCTTTAGCGAAAGCAACAAGTCCACCGTCAGAAACAAAGCAACACTTGCGAATGCACATATGTTTGAGATTTGGGCATCCCTTTCCCACTGCTTCAAGACCGACATCTGTGGCTCCCTGGCATAAGGTGATTGTCAAAGAAACCAGAGACTGGAGGCCTTGAGCATTACCCATGACCCAAAATCCCTTCTGACTCACGTTACGAAGTGAACAAAGATTAAGACTGGTAATCAGCTTGCCATAGTGACCAATGACAGCAAGCGAGAAATCTGTGATGTTTAGACCATGTAGTTTCACTTTCGATAACATTGAAGCACCTGAGGACAGAAGACTAGCAACTCCCTGATCTCCGACAAGTGGGCAGTCCTTAATCGTAAGAGACTGTAGTTTGGTGCAGCATCTTCCAATAGCTTGCAAGCCTTCGTTTCCAATCTTTGGACAGGATTCAATAGTCAATGAAGTCAAGCTCAGGCAATTCTCTGCTATTGCAACAAGACCCTTGTTGGAGATTGAACGACAGTGACTTAGATCTAGCTTTTCTAATGAACGGCATTCCCTTGCAACCTCCAAGAGACCTTCATCCCCAATAGAAGGAACATTCCACAATGATAGGACCCTAAGAGAAGGGCACCCATGTGCAATAGCAGATAGACCGACATTAGTAATACCACGAACTGAGTTACTCCCTCGGATTGAAAGCTTTCCTAGTCCACCACGGGTAGACGTCCCAACTGCAATTGCAGCAAGTCTAACATCAGTAGCTTTCTTCCCTTCCACACACCTGGTAAGGTATCCATCACATTCAACTTCGAGATCTTCATCTTTAGAGATCATTATTGCGTCATTTAGATTGTTATAGCTCTTGCTCCTGCAAATTTCAGAGTTCCTCACGCTACTCAACAACGTAAGCCAGCGCTTAGAAACACAAGCTGCTGCACCCCTTTCTCGGCCTCCAGGCAATCGTCTGAGGATCTCAAATAGGCATTCATCAGGAAGAATTTCAAGAGATGGATCCTTTGATCGGTCTTCGACAACAAACGGGCCACTAATTCGTGCCCTCTTCCTAGGAGGACAGTAAACATCAGCATGACCCAAAGACAACATGAGACCCAAATCTGCAGAACAAAACGATCCACCAGAATAGAACTCATCATCACCTGAAATCCAAGCAGCAAATACATTGTCAGCTATATTTTCCCTTAAATCAACAAGCTTATAGCATACTAAATTTTGTCTAATGAAAGAATTATACAAGTATTCATCCATATGCCCATTTCTTATGAATTTTCACTTCAACTTCAAGTATAACAGATAAACAACTATCACATGTGAATTGAAGCTTTAGATCTACCTATTATGTACATACATCTTCAGATCAGATCAGATAGATACACGATTCTAGATACAAAACCCAAAAGAGTAATCCACAGTTTCTTCAATATATTACCAATCTTTAATATGGATTCAGAATATAAGACTAAAAAAGATCTATCAAACACAGAAATTAATCTTCAAGCCAAACATATAGTCTTATCATAACTTTTTTCCTTTTTTTTTTTATCCATTTCAGTAAATTAATGCTCATATTCACCTCAACAATCATGCACCTATACAAAGTTATATGAGTTAATTTCTTAGATAGACACTCAACTTTTAGTTATTATCTCATAAACCAAGTTCTTTTTAAAAAAAAAGAAAAACACGATTGGATCTAAACCTAAAAGATCATCTTCATTTCAGTAAATTAATAAACCATATTAATCTCAAGTTATCAACAATCATGCACCTATACATAGTTATAGACTATATTCATGGATCTAAACCTTAAAAGAATTCATCTTCATCTCAATAAATTATTGCTCATATTCATCTCAACAATCATCTACCTATACAAAGTTATAAACTTTATTCATGATAAACAACTTTATATGAATCTAAACATAACAAATCCATCTCCATCTCAGTAATTCATGATGAAAAAACAAAAATTTGTAACTGAACTTCAAAATTCATTGAAATATGAACAACCCCATAACTTAAAAAACAAGAAATGAAGTTTTTTGAAACTCACCACTGTAATTAACAAGAGTAGGCATGTCTGTTCTTCAGAAGAAATCCCAAACTGTAAAGCAAAAAAGATCAGATTTTGAACCAAGAAAAACACAACCCAGATTATATCTTTAACCAAGATTTGCATTCCAGATGAAAAAATCCAGTTTTTTTCAAGAACCCCAACAAAGTAGGGCAAAAATAGAGAGAGAAAGATTTGAGGTTAGAGAAAGAAGAAAGAAAGAATGGTTCTTTTTTGGTTTAGAAAAGTTATGTGTATATTGTATATATATAAATATAATGTTTTATAAAGATTTTTTTACAAATTAAATGTATTTGGTTAGTTCAATGAATCATTCCCTAAAACCGGTATTTCCGGTTATTCCTCAAAGCTAAGCCACTTGTGATCGTACTAAGTACCTCGAACCAGCAAAACACCGTCCTGTTACTGGCTATTTGTTCAATCTATCTTCCTTTTCTGTTAGAGAAATCTTAATAATTCAATTGATTGAATAATTAAATTTTTTATTTTATTTACGAAGGTTTGTTTTTTTATTTTCCCTTAAAAAAAGAGTTGATTTCATCTTGTTGTTATTTTTTGTTCAATTAGGATTGCGTATCGATTGATTCGATTCGATTTTATAGTTTAGCGGTTGGACTTACTAATTATAGATTTGTAGATATGTTAGTATATTGTTATAAAATTATTAAAATATTAGTTTATCAGTCATTAATTGTTATCAGTTTAACGGTAAAGATTCAAACACAAAAAAATTAATGAAAAATACTGATACATTGTAGAATAGTTGAGAGTTCGAAGCAATCATAAATAAAAGTATGTAACTAAGCCTTGACTTAATATACGGAATGATATGCATATAACTTAGTAATTTACTATCGGGTTATTGATTAACCCATTAAGAAAAAAAATTCAAATCGTTAAGAATCGATAACCCAATATAAAAAAATTAAAATTGAATCTAAAACCACCTAATCAATAACTCATTACCAATAAATCAATAATTTTTTCTCAGTTTGAGTTATTGATTTCGGTTGATTTTGAACAACCCTACATTCCATCCTATCTTGATTACACTTTTTTTAATCGATAGAAGGTCTATCAAAAATAATATTTTTATCTCTTAATAAAGGGATAATTCCTCAGATTCCACCAATAAAATTATATCAAATATGATATTATTATTATTGTATTAATTTAATTTAATTTAATTTAACTTTAAAAATTAATTTAACTATCTCTCAAAAAGGAAGAACGGCATTTATTTTGGGACAAAGTGAGTTACAATGTAAATATTCTTTAAAAGTTAAAAATTTGCATTTATTATTTTCTCAACAAAAATTTGGCATAAAACTTCATTTTTATTTTAGCAAACAAAAATTGCACATGAACAAGAATAATTGGAAGTACAGCTCATTAAAAAGGAATTGCCACGTGGATTGACTCATGATGAAGTGTTACATTTTTTAATATTTTATAAAAAAAATTGAAATGTGGCATGTTTTATTTATTTATTATTATTATTCAGTTTTCTACAGAGTCTGAAAAGAACAGCTTGCATTTTTTGTAGTACAATGAACTTGTCCTTCCGATTTTAAAATAAAAAGTTTTTTAAAAATTGAAAAGGACAGATAGATAAAATGCAACTTGGCAAATGGCTACTTTTTAAATACATTTAAATTTTTAATTAACAAAACATATATTAATCAAGACTTTAATCACGAAATTTGTCACTCACGTCTAGTAGTGATTTTATTTCATATATGTATTAATGATAACTATATCAGAACGAATATATCTGTTTAACTTGTCCTTTTTAAAATATAACAACTCAATAATATCATACTATAATTCAAATAACTTTAAATTTATCGATCAATTTAAAATTTTATTTAAAGATAACACCAATAACGATTAATGTAGTGAAAAGAGGAAAATGACCACATTTGAACGTGTGGAAGATGAATAATTGAAAGTCCAAATTGGCACCATGTTAATTTAGACATTTGCAACACTACATTTTTGTAATTTTAAAATGCTAATCAACATATTCACTGATCCGACTAATTAATTCATGGTACGTTATTATAATAAAAATAACTTTTAGTGGTAATTAATATACACATTAATAAGAGTTCTAAAGTTTTTATTGACATTAATTAATTATCATTGGATTCAATATCACTATAGTCTTTAAAGATATTTATAAAAAATGTTAATTACCGTTAATTAAATATCGCTAAAAATTATTTTTAGTATAGTGTTTAAAGAAAACTAAAGTGCTCCCTAGCACAAAAAAAAAAAAAAAAAAAATCATTCTCATTCTCAACGGTCTGATTAAATTTGATCGTATGATATCTAAGATAAAAATATTTCTTTATTTATAACCAGAAGTTTACCATCTACCAAACACTATGTGGAAAAAAATAGTTAACCAACCTTTTAAATTACGGTGTATCTTATCTTGAATTATTATGAAGAAAAAAAAAGTGGGTTAAAGTTATTATTATAAATATGATTTCAATGGGGTGGGAGTGGGGGGTCATCATCATGACTTGCATGAATGAACGTACAATTTTGATATATATACGTCTCAGTTAAGTGAACCTCTTTTGGAAATTGCTTTAATTTGTTTGAATCTTCAAAACAAAAATAGGGCACCCTCCCGTTTTATATTAATCGATCATTTTCCCTTCTATACGTATATTAAAAAATTATGAATAAAAAAATAATTTAATTAATTCGCCCCCTAAAAAACTTCTTGGAAATTTTACAAACAAATATAAAAACTTTTAAAAAGAATTGATTGCAAGGGTAATATAGAATTTTTTTAACTAATGCTTTCTTGATTTAGTAAGGTGGATAACTGGTATGAGATAACTATTTTTAGTAAGATAATCAACTAATATGAGACGGAGAAAGTAACAATCAGCATCAATAACAGTCGTGATAAAGTTGATAAGATTTCTTTATTTTTAGTTAGAATTTTGTCTTGGGATCGAATTGTGTGTGTGGAATTCTTTTTGTTAGAGAATACTTTTCCCTTTAGCAATATAAATATAAATATCAAATATTAAATATTGAAAAAAAAAAACAATAGCAACAATTAATAGATAACCTGAAATCTTGGGACTTTTGTTGCTTTGACATTTGGATACCTTCAAATAGCTTTCATCTTTTGGACTTGTACGGAGGGCACCCAAAAAAAAAACTTTGTCTCAACTTATGGATTCATTTCAGTTAATAAATAATGATATGAATTAGTTTTTTCTCAAACGGAAATGACATAGATAAGTCAATTTTTTGACGAATAACATAAATGAGTCTTTTCTCAAAGTTTGATGATATATTTGAGCATTTTTGTTCATAAATTTACCATAATTATTAATCGACTTAATTACTCATGTGTCATATTAAGTTTGTATTGTTAGTTTGTTACTTCATATTTGATGGCAACATATATTGTTCTATCAATACCTAAATCTAACATATTTTTCTATATGAAGGGACCAAAGCATACATGTTAATTAATAGAAGATTAAATAGATCGAATCATACATTACAAAGAACGAAAATAGAATTTACCAATAATTTAGGGACCAAACATTTTATTGTTTCATTACTATTTTATTCATAATATTTTTTTGTTGATTCTCAAAATACTCCCCTCTTAGTTCCATCTTCATATTTGATCTTCTCCTTGAATAAATCAGCTCTTAGCACTTAATATTTATCAATTATTTTTAATCAGCTAATTCAAATGACTTTAATATCAATCGATCAAATTATACAATAAAGTCATGATTCATGAATACTACCATAAATTTAAGACAATTTTGTAGTTAATTTGTTATGCTAACGTGGGGCTCTTGTGGACATATATTATTTTTGCAATATACTTTATAAAAGTCATTTTTGTTACAATGGGGAAAGGGGTATGTAAGTAATAAAGAAAATGTACAATGAATTTGCTATTAATTGTGTCGACAAAAAATTATTGGATAAATCCATTGCATGGCTCGAAATATATATAAGTCAAAAGTACCCAATTTTGTCAAAATCACATAGTACATATCATAGTATTTTGTTTACTTATTTTTTAAAAATGACTTGGTCAATATTGCAATATCTTGACTTGATAAATAAGACTTGCTCAAGTTATAATTCGAATCGCATAATAATGTGATGAAATTGTTGTGATTCTCTCATTTTTAGTTACAGAGATTAAATTTAAGATTGAAGCTCAGTGAATTTCGAATATCATATACTTATAGAAAAAGATTATGATCAATCATAGGGGTAGGTACGCAGGGTGTGGGAACGAAAATTGTGGAAGTATGCCTATATAATCTATGAGAAAGAAGATTACAAAAGCTAACATATCATGCTACATATATTGATTCCAAAGACTAAAAATCAAAGCAATTTATGACGACAGACGGATTCAAAAATTAAAGTTTATTGATTTTAATGATCTTTTGGTTGTTACTGATGAATTTGTAATTTATCTAGTAGGCGTTAGATATATGATTTAAAATCATAATTTCATCACTATTTTTAATTTTGCAAAGGAAAAAACATGATTGGTGTGAAAAGATTGTCCGTACCATGTAAAATGATTATATGTTAAAAAATTGTTGGTTATTACTTTTGTTGACTTGTGGATCTTTATAAAATAATGTGTCTTTGAAAGTGTTGGTGTATATACCACAAATTATAATAAATTACAGTTGAAAAATAAAATGAATAAACAAATCATTTAGGCTGAAACATGGATATCTCGCTCTCTTTAAAGAGATTCAAGCTCAATGCAGTATATTAATCTACACTGATCCAGCATTATATCTCTTGATTTGTCATCTCCAGGATATAACAATCCAACAACGTCATACAACTCAAATAATTTAGAATTAGTTGAAGAATTCAAAGCTTCACCAAAAGGATACACCTTCCTTCAATATAAAATTACTCTCTTTTATATAATAAATTAATCGAAGCCTTCAAATATTTTCTTTGTATCAACTTTCTCTTTCACTACACTAACCTCAATATAACAATTCTTATGTTCCTTTCACTTTATATTCTTGTACTACTACACAATGAAGAAACCATCCTTTATATAGGTAAGAAATTCTTCTTTATATTTATAATGAATATAAAAATTATAAGATAGTAAATTAAGTAGATAAATAACCTTAAAGTTTAAAATTACATAAATTATAATATATAATAAGATAGAATCACAAAGAGTTAGTGATTATAAGAGTTATAAGAGAAATAAAAGACCACTTTATGCCTAATTGACAATAATAAGCATTATGTGGCCACCAACGTCAATGACAAATACAACACAATACGCCAGTAAAAGAATGACCTTAATAAAAATAATAATATTAAAATGCTCAAAATCACATAAATTTGTAATTATAAATATTAATTTATAAGAGCAATTGGAAATATGTGATTTATCAATGCTATACCTTAGCTATCAGTATTAAACAATATGGAATTATCTACTGAATTCGTCGGTAATTCTCGCTAATCCGTTGCTATTTAGTTATAGAATTTTATCTGTCGCTAATTCCTTATTTTCTAGTAGAAGGAAACTCTAACATCTTATTTATGAACTATAGTTTGCTCATTTGATAAAATTGTATAAAAACAGGGATAATTTTGATAGTTTTCACAACTTATGATTTTTTTATGGCACATAAGGAAAAATACAACTTAAGAAATTTAAATTACATGTTCAAACAAAACTTTAACTTCAAATCAATCTTGTCCGAACGTAATCTTATACTACTAAGTTGATTACAATTTATTATATGTATGTATTTATTCAATAAAATTTTCAAATATATGTGTATGGTCTAAATCAAAGTTACTAAAGTTGTTCTCTAACATTAACCAAATTGAACCCAACAATTGTAGTATATGAAGAAAAATTGTTGGGTTCAAATTTGTACAAAAATAAATAAATGTAGGCCACCATGCATGATGCTACCAATTAATTTCTAGGGACCTAGCTAGTACTTCACGTAATTAAACTTTTTGAAAATTTTTATGTCTATGTGCATGTATATAAATTATATATTGGGATCTTGGAGCATTCAAGACCTAATGTATATAGAGACTACTTACCTAATGATTATTATGATGAATTTTGTTTTAATTTTTAGTACATATTTAATTTATATATATCGATAGATCATAATAAATTTTCACTGTAATATAATGAGGTGCGATAAATATGATTCTCTGACTTACTTCAAATTTTTCATACTGTATTATAATGAGGTGCGACAAATATGATTCACTGACTTACTTTTGAAGTAGTAGGTTTTATATATATATTATAAACAATTATTGTATAAGTTGCTTTAGTGACCTGATAATATAAAATTTTCTTTATACTATAATTTGTGAAAACATGAAAAATTATTAGAGATCAATGAAAGTGTTTTGGTATAAAGAGTTAAAATCACATTAAAAAAAAGTTTCAAAGAAAAGGATCAAATGGGTGATACTAATTAGTTGTGCATATACATATGGTATGAAATAAAATTGTTTTATTACAAATAAAAAATATTAATATTTTAATAAAAAGATAGAAAGCCATTTTTATTATTAATTGAATATAAAACTATGTGTTATTGACTCTCAGAGCGGAATCAATATTAGGAGTTTGCGGTTCTAAATTTCCTTTCCCTTATTTACCATTGAGTTGTCAACTAGTTTTGTCAGGATTCACAAGTTATTACTTAATTTTTTAATATAAATATACGGTCTACAAAAAAACTATTGAATTTGTCCGAACTCATAAACTCCCACCTAGGTCCACCCTGTAATGACTCTCGAAACTCTTTCGATTATATAGGACTAATAGGAGGGAAGGAGAAAGGGGGGAAAAAGTAGTAAGAGGTGCATGCATTTTATATTTTTTAAAAATATTCCCTCAATCTATGGGGATATATGATTAAAATAAAATTTGGTAGTGGGAATAGTGCATTGAATACAAAGTCATTTGCCTGTAATTAAGAATGATTTGCCAAATTGGAGATAATAATAGTTTTTAAAACCAAACAATGCCAGCTCAACATCAACTAATTAACACACTAATTAATTCAAAATTAAATGATGAAGAAGACAAAAACTGGGTTGGACGGTACTTTAACCATATAATAATATGCTAAAAATATATTTTAATTAATTCTCAAGCAATCAAAAATAAATGAAAATAATTAACCCTAGGATTATGGTCTGGGATAATAAGAGCGTAATATCTGATATGTAGATTAGGTATATATTACGAATTCAAATCATATCGCAAAATATGATATTTAAGTGAAAAAAATTAAGGGACAGAGTGTGTCCATTGTCCACTAACTTTTAGATCGCGTACCATTGACCCTCGAGAATTTCTCCATTACCATGGAAATTAATAATTAATTCCAGATAAAGCTTTTGCTTAGAAATTATTAATAAAATTATGGTGCTTAGTGATAAAAGAGTAAGACTTAAGTAATCAAGAAATTGAAGCCACACGGTTTTGCATTTGTTTAATACAAATAGTTAATTTAGTTATATAGTATTAAAATACTCATAATTAAGTTCATTTTAATATTACCAAGCATTTATTTTTAAAATATTCTGAAGATAATAATATAAAAATATAATAGAACAAAATGTAGATAGGAAAAAAGACCAGGCATATGTGGTGGGGTAGTTGAATTAGGACATTTGCAAGACCAGATTCACTGTAATATTCATCATTTTTTGTAATAAAAATGCAATTTCTTTTTTTATGTCATGGGAAAATAAGCTGTAATAGTTCAGATGTTTTTTAATTAAGGTTGATGTGTAAAATTAAAGGAGACGAAATATGCGTGAAAAGTTTCCAATAGAAAGTATCGAATTGAAACATTTTATCATGTGTTCACGTGTTCAATTAATGAAATAAATAATAATTCAAGTATTGTTTAAATGAAATTTGCTAATATAAGTTTAAAAGGTTGATACGTATTACGTCAAAAATGAAAAAAAATAGAAAGTAGTTTTGATACATCAAATATAGTAAAAGATATACTAAGCATTGAAAATCTAACGATCCAACCCATTAATAATATTGTCCACTCTGATCCTAAATACACACGACTTTAAACGCGTTACTAAGTTATAAAACTTACTTATATAGTATTTTATCAACTGTAGGACTCTTATCACAAGCAAAAGTCTCAAAAGTAAAATGCATCAATTGCAACAAATATAAGACGATTTAGAGAGTGAACAACTAAGACAGTTTTTTTTGGCAATCACTAAGACAATTATTGGATTTCCCAACATAAAAATTATGAGAAACCTTGGGTTGTGGTGCAATGGTGAGACTGTTTTATCCTTAATCAGCAGTTTTGGGTTCGATCTGGACTCTAAGGTAGGGTCTGAAAACCGGGTGGAAAACTAAAATTAAAAAAACTTGTATATTAGAGAGTTCTTGATTCTTTTTTAATGTCTATATATAGTACTTGAATTTCTTAGATTAAATATGGGCTGGGCTGCTTCATGCAGCTCTCTAAAAGCCCATTAAGTTTAGAATGTTGGAAGAGTCCATTTACAAAATCAATTAGGCAAATGCAAATCAAGACATCCTTCTAGTTCAACAATTATTTTAATCTTACAAACAACGGTTATGGTAGGATGGATAAATCCCTTCGAGTTAGAGCTCAGAGAATGAAAAAAATCTTGATTGGAGTTTTTCCCCCTTTAACGGGCTTTATACCACATTGGACCGTATCAGTCAGGCTCTAAAGTAGGCATCAGACGTTACGTTAAGAGTTAAGAAATTATCTTTCCAAATGACATCCAAGACATTGTAAAATTTATTGAACAAAGTTACGAGTTCATCCGAACCCAATTTAGTAGCATTATTATTAAAGGAACAAATGAATTACACATTTTTCGACCTTCCATGATTATCTTAGATTGAGAAGAAGTTCCCAAAATAAATGGTACTTGTAGTGTTACCATGTTGTACCTAAGTATAATGCTTATGCCAAATTTTGTAAATTTGTAATAGAGGGTCTATCAAAAATAGCCTCTCTACCTCCACAAGTTACGATAAGGTATACGTACATACTACGCTCCCAGACCCCACTTGTGAGATTAAACCGAGTATATTATTCTTGTTTGCATCATTTAGTTGTTGTGAACAACTATAAAGATAGTACTACCATTTTTGGTAATGTGTTACACATGGTTCAGTCCTTAAGACAGCAAAGCTGGTCCTCTGTATATGTGGATAGGAAAAATCTATGTAGGAGATAAGTTCACATTTCTACTTTATTGAATGATCAGTGTTTGGATTGGAATCTCCTTTGTTTGATTCCTTCTTCTCTATTATTTGAAAAAACTCGTAGATAACGGAAGAAGATACGTGTAAATCCATCACTATCTCAGAAATTTGTTTGAAGTTACATATCGTTTATGAACACACTGGCTTTGCAGAATTTTTTTCTGCAGTGTGTGTTACACATGATGCAATCTTCAACTTAATATATA
Organism: Solanum piurae; assembly: GCA_029582685.1. Taxonomy (NCBI): domain Eukaryota; kingdom Viridiplantae; phylum Streptophyta; class Magnoliopsida; order Solanales; family Solanaceae; genus Solanum; species Solanum piurae. The sequence goes on from JAJOOO010080347.1 coordinate 28,111, forward strand.
TATATATATGGATAATGCTGATTCATTTGTAAGAACTGAACATCCATTTATTTGCTTAATACAAACAAGAAAGATGGTGCATCTATTTTTCTTTTATTCATTTTTCTGTTTTGTGTTGCTACTAAGTCGAAGTTTTTGTTCTTCCTTTGAGCATCATCTTTGCTCTCCCATTGAAGCTTCTGCTTTGCTTCAGTTTATGCAACACTTTGAGATTAAATCCGACGCTAGTTACAGATGTGATAGAGCTTCTTTCCCAAAAACAAAGTCTTGGAATGAGAGTAGGGATTGCTGCACTTGGGATGGAGTCACTTGTCACATGCTAACCGGTCATGTTATCGGTCTGGACCTTAGTTGCAGTCAGCTTAGTGGAACTATTCATCACAACAGCAGCCTCTTCCAACTTCATCATCTCCAAACACTAAACCTTGCTTACAATAACTTCAATTGGTCTTCAATTCCACATAACATTGGCCGATTGAGGAATTTGAGGCATCTCAACCTTTCTGATGCAAACTTTCTAGGGAAAATCCCAACGGAAATCTCATACCTTTCCAATTTGGTTTCACTTCATCTTTCTGTTCCTTCTTATGGTTATGGATTACAACTTGATGAGAGAACATTTGAAACAATGCTTCACAACTTCACAAATCTGGAGCTACTTTCTCTCTCTAATGTCAACATCACATCTCCGATACCTATGAATATGTCTTCCTCCTTAAGGTACGTGGATCTTGGATACAATAATCTGCGAGGTGTTCTCCCAGAGAGTCTTTTCCTTCTGCCAAACTTGGAAACACTCTATTTGAGTAATAACTATCGTCTCAAAGGAGTTTTACCAAAGATCCACCCGAGCAGCACTCTGTTGGAGTTGGATATTTCATACACAGGAATCTCCGGTGAGCTGCCTGATTCAATTGGCACCTTCAGTTCCTTGACTCGCTTGTACCTCTATGGATGTCAATTCTCTGGTCGCATTCCTGATTCCATTGGCAATCTTACACAAATTAGGGAGTTGATTTTATCTGATAATCATTTCACTGGCCACATTCCTTCCACAATCTCTAAATTGAAGCACCTCACATATCTAGCTCTTTCATCTAACTCCCTTGGAGGCAAAATTCCCGACGTTTTCTCTAACTTCCAAGAGCTAGTTGGACTGTATCTTTCTAATAACAGCTTCATCGGACCGTTTTACACTTCAATTTTAAGCTTGAAACATCTTCAAAGCTTAAATTTGTCGAGTAATTCCTTATCTGGTCCACTGCCTAGCAATGCCAGCATGCTTCAAAAGCTAACTGAACTGGATTTGTCTTACAACTCACTGAATGGCACAATACCCTCTTGGGTCTTTAATGTATGTTCCTTTGAGTTGAGGCTCAATCATAATCGATTTAGTGGACTAACCGATGAGGTCAAAGCAAACCCAACAATAGAAGAACTGAATTTAAGTCATAATCAATTCAGTGGTTCTTTTCCTCAATCACTTGTGAATCTCACAAGCCTTTTATTCCTTGACCTTTCATCAAATAACATCACCGGTGATGCGGGAATAAATATCACCTTTCCTAGCCTAGGATTTTTACAGTTATCATCTTGTGAACTAAAGGAATTTCCACACTTCTTGAGAAATGTAAAGACACTTAGGGTGTTGGATATTTCTAACAATAAGATTCGTGGTCAAATCCCTTACTGGTTTAGGTGGGACTCTTTGGAGAACCTAAACCTTTCACATAATTTTTTGACAGGCCATCTACAACAATTTCATTATGATAGTCTAGAGTCTCTTGATCTTAAATTTAACTTCCTTCAAGGTCCACTACCTTCATCCATTTGTAACATGAGCAGCCTTGGCATTCTAGATTTATCACACAACTACTTCAGTGACTCGGTTCCACATTGCTTAGGCAATATGTCTGACCTATGGGTGCTAGACTTGCGAAGGAACAATTTCACAGGGAGTCTTCCACCATTATGTGCACAGAGCACCTTATTGAGAACCGTTGTCTTAAATGGTAATCGATTTGAAGGACCCGTCCCAATGTCGTTGCTCAACTGTGTTGATTTACAAATCTTTGATGTGGGGAACAATGTTATAAATGGTACATTTCCAGCTTGGCTAGGAACTCTTCGGGAGTTGCAGGTCCTTATATTAAAGTCTAACAAGTTCCATGGACCTGTAAGTACTAGGCAAAAGTTTTGCTTTCCCAAGTTGCGAATTTTAGATCTCTCTCATAATGAGTTCAGTGGCTCACTGCCTGCAGAAGTTTTTCGAAACTTCAAAGCAATGATCAAATTAGGTGACAGAAACAAAGGTGAGATTGAATATATGGAAGAATGGAGTCTAACTGGATATGTAAACGGAGGGTATGATGATTCAGTGAGGTTGGTGATCAAAGGAAACGATATGGATCTAGACAGAATCAGCACAATTATGACAGCCATAGATCTCTCAAGCAACCATTTTCAAGGTGTGATTCCGAAAACACTTAAAGATCTTGGCTCACTTTGGCTACTCAATTTATCCCATAACCATCTCAGAGGAGATATTCCAATGGAACTGGGGCAATTGAATATGCTTGAAGCATTGGATCTCTCCTGGAATCGGCTCACTGGAAAGATTCCAACGGAATTGACAAGACTCAAATTTCTAGCAGTCTTAAACCTCTCTCAGAATTTTCTTGTTGGACCAATTCCTCAAGGTCTACAATTCAACACATTTGAAAATGACTCGTATGGTGGTAACCTTGATTTATGCGGTCCTCCTTTATCAAAGAAATGTGGAACGAGTGATTCATCGCATGTTCCTCAACCATTGGAGTCTGAAGAAGAAGGCGAGTCATATTTTTTTAGTGGATTTACGTGGGAATCCGTAGTCATAGGCTACAATTTTGGACTTGTTGTTGGAACTGTCATTTGGAGCCTTATGTTTAAATATCGTAAGCCAAAATGGTTTGTGGAATTTTTTGATGGAATCATGCCCCACAAAAGAAGAAGACCAAAGAAGAGAGCTCAGAGACGACAAACTTAATGGAAGATTGAGAGGGCCAACTTGTTTTTGATTGATTTCCTGGTTTTGTTTTTATCTTTTAAATTTTCTATTTGCATTTTTTGATAGCAACTTATATGTGTTATTTTAGGAGGAAATCACATCTTTTTTCATATTTTTCTATTAATGAGTGAACAAAGTTTCATATTGGTAGTTGAAAAGAAATATAACTTACGGGTCTGTTTGGAAAGCCACCAGGTAATTGGAATTGATGTAATTACTAAGGCTAGTAATTACACAAACCTATTTGTTTGTCACAGTGTAATTACACATGTACTGTTTGGATGCACTTAATTACTTAAAATTTATATTAGACAAATACTTTATAAATGTTATTAAATTAAATATTTAAGATATATATTGTCTTTTGAATATATATTAATTAACAAACATGTGTTTGTAACTAAAATTATGGAAAAAATAATTGATTTATATTTTTCAAATTAGTATATTTCAATTAAATTAATCATAAAAGTACAGGATTTCTATGAACATAATGAAATGCATGTTTGACAAAACGATTAATATTATAAATAAAATATTATAAATTATTAAAATATTTGACAAAAAGATAATCTATCAAGTCTAACTTAAAAAATAAATGACTTGCAATGTGAAGTCTCAAGTCAACAATTCTAAACAAATGAAACTGAAACTATCATACTCCATAAGTTCTAAATTCAAAACAAATTAGTCTCATGCCAAATTTCAACATATGATTTAAAAGAAAAGAAAAATGTAAGTTTATAACCTTACTCAATAATGAATTCTACTTTAATTTAAAAATTAGAATACTATAAAATTATGCCAATTAAAAAAAAAAGCATGATAGAGAAAATAGATAATACGAAAAATTGCATGGAATCACATGGATTAAAGGTTGAGAATGAGAAAGAAATGAAATATAAAAAATAATTAAAAAAATAAAAAATAAAACAGAAAATGAAAAAGTAATCATCTTGTAATTACACCATGTAATTACCAGCAATTCAAAGCCCCTCCTGGAAATTAAAGAGTGTAATTATCCTGCCAATTGCATCCAATTATATGGCCAACCAAACAAGACAGATAAAGTAATTGCTCTTAATTACACCAAATCCAAATACCAAGGTGGCTTCCAAACAAGCTCCAAGTGTCATCAGAATTCTAATAATTTTATGTCCAAAATCATCTAAAAGTCCTGAATCGTGTTGCAAAAGTTTGATCACTCCATTATCATGAGTCAAGGGTATGGAAACAAGCTCTCTACCTTCTTTAAGGTATGGCTGAGAATATACCATACTCTCCAGACCCCACTTATGTGATTACAGTAGGTATGTTGTTATTACACTGTCTCACTTGCAAAACACTTTTATTAAGATGACAAATTAAACCTAAACAATAAGGAGCAAACCAGTTGTTCCAATTAGTTTATTGTTAATCTTCTGTACGTAATTCATATTAAATGATTTTTTTTAAAAACTATTTGATGTCAGATTATTACATATTGGAATAGAATAACATCAAGTTGTCACATGCCTGTTTCCAATAACATCAACTTGTCATTAAATAAGTCAATATAATAGGGGACAAGTATCAACTTTGGCCCCATTAAGTTTTTTCTACTACAACTAGGCAGAAAATTTAATGTGAAAAGTCTTGTGGAAAATTATAGAATGTACCTAACAAGTTTGAAAACAGCACAACATACAACTAAATTTCTCTCTTTGAAAATTATTGTGGGAAAACAGAAGAAGAGATGTTGATGGAGAGTTGGACAAAGTTGACTTAAAACAGGAGTTCAAATATCTATAAAAATATATACAGATTTTGTTAGAACAGAACATACTGTTATATGTTGTAAACAAAATAATGTGGCCTCTCTTTATCATTTATTCACTTTTCTGTTGTGTATTTCTAAGTCTAAGTTTTTCTTCATCCTTTGATCATCATCTTTGCTCTCCCACTGAAGCTTCTGCTTTGCTTCAGTTTAAGCAATCCTTTAATATATTGGACTTCTCCCCGTGTGATACGTCATTCCCAAAAACAATTTCATGGAATGAGAGTAACGATTGCTGCACTTGGGACGGCGTCACTTGTGACATGTTAAACGGTCATGTTATCGGGTTGGACCTTAGTTGTAGTCGGCTTAATGGGACTATTTATCCCAACAGCAGCCTCATCCAACTTCATCATCTCCAGACACTAAACCTTGCTAAGAACTACTTTTATCCTTCTACGATTCCAAATGACTTTAGCCGGTTGAGGAATTTGAAGCATCTCAACCTTTCTGATGCTTACTTTCAAGGGGAAATCCCAACAGAAATCTCATACCTTTCCAATTTGGTTTCACTTGATCTTTCTGTTCCTTCTTATGTGAATGGATTACAATTTGATCAGAGAGCATTTGAAGTAGTGCTTCAGAACTTGACAAATCTAGAGGTACTTTCTCTCTTTGGTGTCGACGTCTCATCTCCGATACCTATGAATTTGTCTTCCTCCTTAAGGTATGTCAATCTTAAGGTAACAAATTTGGAAGGTGTTCTCACGGAGAGCTTATTCCTTCTGCCAAAATTGGAAACACTCTATTTGAGTAATAACTATCTTCTCAAAGGAGTTTTACCGAAGATCCACCCGAGCAGCACTCTGTTGGAGTTGGATATTTCATACACAGGAATCTCCGGTGAGCTGCCTGATTCAATTGGCACCTTCAGTTCCTTGACTCGCTTGTACCTCTATGGATGTCAATTCTCTGGTCGCATTCCTGATTCCATTGGCAATCTTACACAAATTAGATATTTGAATTTCGGTAATAATCATTTCACTGGCAATATTCCTTCCACAATCTCTAAATTGAAGCACCTCGCAGTTTTAGCTCTTTCATTTAACTCCTTTGGAGGTGAGATTCCCAATTTTTTCTCTAACCTCCGAGAACTACGTTATTTAAGTCTTTCTAATTGCAGCTTCATCGGTCCGTTTCCTTCTCCACTTTTAAGCTTGACACAACTTGAAACCTTAGACTTGTCGAGTAATTCCCTATCTGGACCACTGCCTAGAAATGCAAGCATGCTTCAAAAGCTAGCCGAGCTGGATTTGTCTTACAACTCACTGAATGGTACCATACCATCTTGGGTGTTTACCCTACCTTTGTTAGCTTCAGTGTCGCTCCATCATAACCGGTTAAGTGGTTCTTTTCCTCAATCACCTGTGAATCTCACAAACCTTTCTATCCTTGACCTTTCATCAAATAACATCACCCTCGATGCGGGAATACAAATCACTTTACCTAGCCTGCAAGTTTTGCAGTTATCATCTTGTGAACTGAAGGATTTTCCACACTTCTTAAGAAATGTAAAGACACTTATGGTGTTGGATATTTCTAACAATAAGATTCGTGGTCAAATCCCTAACTGGTTTAGCGGCATGAGGTGGGACTCCTTGTTGCACCTAAACCTTTCACATAACTCATTAACAGGCCACCTACAACAGTTCCATTATTATAGTCTAGAGTCTCTTGATCTTAAATTTAACTTCTTTGAGGGGGCACTACCTTCATCCATTTGTAACCTGAGCAGTCTTAGCCTTCTGGATTTGTCACACAACTACTTCAGTGACTCGGTTCCACATTGCTTGGGCAGCATGGTTGGGCTATCTGTGCTAGACTTAAGAAGAAACAATCTCACTGGGAGTCTTCCACCATTTTGTGCGCAGAGCAATTCATTGAGAACCATTGTCTTGAATGGTAATCATTTTGAAGGAACTGTCCCGATGTCGTTGCTCAAGTGTGATGGTCTAGAAGTCCTTGATGTGGGGGACAACGCTATAAATGACACGTTTCCAGCTTGGCTCGGAACTCTTCAAGAGCTGCAGGTCCTTATATTAAAGTCGAACAAGTTCCATGGACCTATAAGTACTAGGCTGAAGTTTGGTTTCCCTGTGTTACGGATTTTTGATCTCTCTCATAATGAGTTTGGTGGCTCACTGCCTGCAGAAGTTTTTGAAAACTTCAAAGGAATGATCAAAACAGATGACAGAGACAAAGGTGAGATCGAATATATGCAACCACAGTCTTACAGCGGATTTAGTAACGTAATGTATGAGGTTTCAGTGAGGTTGGTGATCAAAAGCCAGGAAATTCAGCTAGAAAAAATCACCACAATTATGACAACCATAGATCTCTCAAACAACCATTTTGAAGGTGTCATTCCGAAAACACTAAAGGATCTCAACTCACTTTGGCTACTCAATTTATCTCATAACAATCTCAAAGGAGATGTACCAATGGAACTGGAGAAATTGAATATGCTTGAAGCCTTAGATCTCTCTTGGAATCGACTCACTGGAAAGATTCCACAGGAATTGACAAGAATGAACTTTCTGTCATTCTTAAACCTCTCTCAAAATCTCCTTGTTGGACGCATTCCTCAAGGTTCACAATTCAACACATTCGAAAATGACTCATATGGTGGCAACCTTGATTTATGTGGTCCTCCTTTAGCAAAGAAATGTGGAACGAGTGATCCATCGCATGTTCCTCAACCATTGGAGGAAGAAGAAGAAGAAGATGATGAGTCGTATTTTTTTAGTGGATTTACGTGGGAATCAGTAGTCATAGGCTACAGTTTTGGACTAGTTGTTGGAACTGTCATGTGGAGTCTCATGTTTAAATATCGTAAGCCAAAATGGTTTGTGGAATTATTTGATGGACTCATGCCTCACAAAAGAAGAAGGCCAAAGAAGAGAGCTTAGGGACGAAGTACTTAATGGAAGATTGAAAGCATTTCCTTTTACTGTTTGTATATATGCAATATAATTGTATGTGTTATTTTAGCATTTAGCTATTGAAAAGTGTCAATGTCTATTTTTTTGGTCATTTTTTACTTCATTATCAAGGGATTGGGCTGAAAATTTGCATAAGCAGCAAGATTTGGGCTGGCAGGCCCAAGTCAATATCATCTCTTCTCCATCTTATTACATCCTACATATATTATTGTTATACTATAGATATTGGGCTAACCATTTAGTTCAAGGTCTTAACTCGGATGAACAGAATCAAGAGTAGAATTAATTTGCCATTCAAGCATTCGAATTGTTTTATCTTTTGAAATAAAAAGAATAAATAAGTGATGTATAAATTTTATTCATTTTTCAAAATAGTATTTAATTTATAAGGACTCCTTTTAAGGTATTGTTAGTTAAAATATTTTGATCCACCAGTAACTGCATTTTGAGGATTTCTTTTAGGTGCTTGATCATTTTTCGTACTCTGATTTTAAATAGGCATAATACATAAATATACCCTTTAACTTGGCTTCAAATCACATTTATGCCCTTCAACTTTAGGTGTGCACAAGTAGACACTTAAATTTGTATAAAGTTGAACAAATAGACACACATGTCCTACATGGCATCCTACATGTCATTTTTTATCCTGCGTGGTGTCCTATGTGTATTGTGCCATGTAGGACTCATGTATCTAGTTGTTCAACTTTATACAAGTTTAAGTGCCTATTTGTGCATACCCAAAGTTGGAGGACATAAACGTAAAATGAGGCCAAGTTAAAAGGCACATTTATGTATTATGCTTTTTAAATAAAGGTATTCCAAACACCTTTAAATTGGTTTCCTAGTTTTCGGTAACGGAAGGTAGTATCCTTTAGTTGTTGTGAACAACTATAAGATAGTACCATTTTTTGCTATGTGTCACATGGGTCAGTCCTTAAGACAGCAAAGCTGGTTTTCTGTATATGTGGATAGGAAAATTTTGTTGGTGTAGCTATTGTTTGTTCTCTTTTGGCACTTGTTGTGTTGCCATTAGAAGAATAATTGTAACTCTCTTATTGTTATAGTGAAGCAATTCGGATCTTATCGATCCCGTGGTGGTTACCTTCGTTTTGAAGGATTTTTCCACGTTAAACTTGGTGTTCTTTATTTTAGATTTTCGTTTTCATCTTTTTTCGTCATAACAAGTGGTATCAGAGTCATGGTTCAATGATGGAGCCATGTTAGAGATGGGTGTTCATCTTGGCGGGTGTAGTTCTACTCACAACCTTTTTGACAGTACTGAAGATTTTTGTTGGAGAAATTATTTCAGAGAGGTTCTCTGTGTCGAGACATAGATTTGATGGAGGAGATTATGGAGAAGAGATGCAAGATCCTAAAGATTATGTGAAGAAGGTGGACAAATTTATTTTGTCAGAAATTCAAGTCAATGGGGAGATTTGTTGGGGTTTATTGCCTTGATTTCTTACCATATATAGGTTTTCCTTTTAGGAAAAGGTTTAGGGTTGACTAGTCCTTTTCTTGTAGGAAAGGTTTAGGACTATAAATATATGCTTGTTCCTTCTAACTTACTCAGCATTCACAATGTAGTCTTAAGGGCTTTGAGAGTTTTGGTTAGAGGGAGAATTTGTGGGTCACAAGCTTGATATGTTATCACTTGTGTGAACCTCTCATGTATTCCGTGTGAATTGGTTGAGGTTGTTTCTCTCTATATTTTGTACTCTCATATTTATAGTGAATTGCTCATCTCCTTTGTGGACGTAGGTCGATTGACTGAACCACGTTAAATTTGTCTCTTTTGGTCTATTTCTCGTTTGCCTTATTACTCGTGGTCTTCGAGGTTTACTTTGCTAGCGTCCGCATTACACCTGCTTATTTTCGATCCTAACAAATTTTATGTAGGAGATATTTGTCTCAAGTTCACATTTCTACTTTATTGAATGATCAGTGTTTGGATTGGAAACTTCTTCTTTATCATTTGAGAAGTCTCATGGAGAACAAGATGGAAAACGGCAGAAGATACGCGTAAATCCATCACTATCATGGAAATTTGTTTGAAGTTACACAGAAAAAATCTTTTTAGTGTGTTACACATGGTGCAATTTTCAACATTAATATTGATGGAACTAACCAACTCATTAACTAATATATAAATATAGATGGATTATGATGATTGATTTTGTAACAACATTCTGTTATTTGCTTGCTACGAAAAAGAAAGATGGAGTGTCTCTTTTTCTTTTATTCATTTGTCTTTTTTGTCTTTCTAGGTCGAAGCTTTTCTTCATCCTCTGTTCATCATCTTTGCTCTCCCACGGAAGCTTATGCATTGCTTCAGTTCAAACAATCCTTTCAAATTTCCGACTACTTTAGTTGTTGGGATTCTGAATCCCGGCATTATGATTACCCAAGAACAAAGTCTTGGAATGAGAGTAGGGATTGCTGCACTTGGGATGGAGTCACTTGTGACTTATTAAACGGTCATGTTATCGCCTTGGACCTTAGCTGTAGTCAGCTTTTTGGCACTTTTCATCCCAATAGCAGCCTCTTCCAACTTCATCATCTCCACACACTAAACCTTGCTTACAATGCCTTCAACTATTCTTCAATCCCACATAACATTGGCCGATTGACGAATTTGAGGCATTTCAACCTTTCTAATTCTTACTTTGGTGGAAAAATCCCAACAGAAATCTCATACCTTTCTAATTTGGTTTCACTTGATCTTTCTAATGATTATGAATTACAACTTGATGAGAGAACATTTGAAACAATGCTTCACAACTTTACAAATCTGGAGGTGCTTTGTCTCTCTGAAGTCAACATATCATCTCCGTTACCTATGAATTTGTCTTCCTCCTCCTTAAGGTATCTGGATCTTCGTTTTACTAATCTGCGAGGTGTTCTCACAGAGAGCTTTTTCCTTCTGCTAAACAGCTTGGAAACGCTCAAATTAAGTGGTAATGATCTTCTCAAAGGAGTTTTTCCAAAGATCCACCCAAGCAGCACTCTGTTGGAGTTGAGTATTTCACACACAGGCATCTCCGGTGAGCTGCCTCATTCAATTGGCACCTTCAGTTCCTTGAATATCTTGAACCTTGGAGGATGTCAATTCTCTGGTTCCATTCCTGATTCCATTGGCAACCTAACACAAATTATGGAGTTAATTTTATATGATAATCATTTCACTGGCCATATTCCTTCCACAATCTCTAAATTGAAGCACCTCACAAGTTTAGATCTTTTTGATAACTCCCTTGGAGGCACAATTCCCCATGTGTTCTCTAACCTCCAAGAGCTAGTTTTCTTGGATCTTTCTTATAACAACTTCACCGGTCCATTTCCCTCTTCAATTTATAGCTTGACAAGTCTTCGACACTTGGATTTGTCTCACAACTCACTGAATGGCACAATACACTCTTGGGTGTTTAGCCTCCCTTCCTTACTTGATTTGAAGCTCCATCATAACCAATTCAGTAGAGTGGCTGATGAGATCAAAACAAACCCAACATTAGTGACTTTGTATTTAAGTAATAATCAATTCAATGGTCCTTTTCCTCGATCACTCGTGAATCTCACAAGCCTGGCCTTCCTTGACTTTTCATCAAATAACATCACCGGCGATGTGGGAATAAATATCACCTTTCCTAGACTATCAGCTTTGTTATTATCATCTTGTGAACTGAAGGATTTTCCACACTTCTTGAGAAATCTAAAGACACTTCAGTTCTTGGATATTTCTAACAACAAGATCTGTGGTCAAATCCCTAACTGGTTTAGCGGCATGAAGTGGGACTCTTTAGAGCACCTAAGCATTTCACATAATTTTTTGACGGGCCATCTTGGAGAATTCCATTATCATAATTTAAAGTATCTTGATCTTAAATTTAACTTCCTTCAGGGTTCACTACCTTCATGTATATGTAACCTAAGCAGCCTTAGACTTCTGGATTTATCGCGCAACAACTTCAGTAACTCGATTCCAAATTGCTTAAGTATCATGACTAATCTAACGGTGTTGGACATAAGAAGTAACAATTTCAGTGGGAGTCTTCCGCTGTTATGTACTCAAAGCACTTCATTGACGACCATTGTCTTAAATGGTAATCAATTTGAAGGATCTGTACCTGTGTCGTTACACAACTGTGTTGGTTTAAAAGTTCTTGATTTGGGGAATAACGCTATAAATGACACATTTCCAGATTGGCTTGGAACTCTTGAAGAGCTGCAAGTCCTTATATTAAAGTCGAACAAGTTCCATGGACCTATAAGTTCTAGTAAGAAGTTTTGCTTTCCCAGGTTGCGGATTTTTGATCTCTCTCATAATGCGTTCAATGGCTCACTGCCTGCAGATTTTTTTAGAAACTTCAAGGCAATGATGAAAAATGGCACAGACAAAAGTGACATTAGATATATGGAAACACCAAGTTTGAGATTGCTTGATTCAGCATTCAAAGACTGGCCTATGTATAAGCTAGAAATGGCCATGGATGAAGTGTACAAGGATTCAGTGAGGTTGATGATCAAAGGAAACAATATTGAGCTAGAAAGAATCAGTACAACTATGACAACAATAGATCTCTCAAGCAACCATTTTGAAGGTGTCATTCCGGAAACACTAAAGGATCTCAGCTCACTTTGGCTACTCAATTTATCCCATAACAATCTCATAGGTAATATTCCAATGGAACTGGGGCAACTGAGAACACTTGAAGCTTTAGATCTCTCTTGGAATCGGCTCACTGGAAAGATTCCACAGGAATTAACAAGGCTAACATTTCTGGAAAAGTTAAACCTCTCTCAGAATGTTCTCGTCGGACCAATTCCTCATGGTCCACAATTTAACACATTTGAAAATGACTCGTACGGTGGCAACCTTGATTTATGTGGTCCTCCTTTATCAAAGCAATGTGGAACGAGTGATCGCTCGCATGTTCCTCAATCACTGGAGGATGAAGAAGAAGATGATGAGTCATATTTCTTAAGTGGATTTACGTGGGAATCAGTAGTGATAGGCTACAGTTTTGGACTAGTTGTTGGAACTGTCATGTGGAGCCTCATGCTTAACTATCGTAAGCCAAAATGGTTTGTGGAATTGTTTGACGGCATCATGCCCCACAAAAGGAGAAGGCCAAAGAAGAGAAGGCTGAGATGGTGGACATAATGGAATATTGAACTTCTCTGTTTCTGTTTTTTCGTTTTTTAATCTTCTGTTTTTTGTTGTTTGTATATTGATAGAAACTTAACTGTATGTGTTGTTTTTAGCATTAATGGTTGTTCAACTATAGTTGTTTCTTTTCAATCTGTTGTTAAGTTGTTTAATTACTCAGAATGGTTTTCCCCAGCCAAAGTTGTTTAACTGCACCAACTACTGAAAAGATAAATGTGCATCATGTCGGAGGAGGATTCAAGATTTTAAGTTTGTGGATTCTGAACCACAACTCCTCTTGTGTACTGAGTTCTGGATAAATTATTTATACATAGTCTAGTGTTGACTATGGTTTCAACATATACACTCAACACCTTCACCATAGCAGTATATTGAGAGGTCTTCCATTTTAAACCTAGCGAGTTTAAAATATTGAGTTTCCCTGTTCGTATGTTTACTCTAAATATTTCGAACCCCTTAGTGAAAATCCTAGCTCCACCGTATCACTGGTATGACAAGGTCACACTCATGAGTCATGAAGTCCATTAGGCACACAATGGCATCTTAATTATGTACCTAATCTAATATATGTATCATAATTTTAATTTGGAACCAAGGAAAGAAAACTTTCCAAATATCTCAAAAGTCAAAGAAAGTAGTACAAGCTAAAGCTTAATTACAAAATACTCAAACTTTTTGAACATTGTGTTTCCTTCAAATACATTATGAAGGGTCCCTCAAGTTGAATGCCTGAATGGTCACTCAATTTATGCTAATTGGTCATCAAAGTCACTTATCAATATTATTGTCTTTCCAAAAATCATCTAAGTTTGTCTAGTTAGCTTCCACGGCCATTTTAGCTTATTTAATGACGTGGCCGTTGTAAAAGTGTTATCTATTCTGCCTTCTTCTTTGTGCCAATACTCCCTATTTTAATCACACACATAAGTGAGAAATTAAGAGATATGGCTTATGCTGCTATTACTTGTCTTATGAGAAGCCTACACCAATCAATGGAACTTACTGGATGTGAATTGCAACTGTTTTATGTAAAGATCGAATCTTTGAGAGCTATTATGGAGAAATCCTGCCATATAACGGACGATCTTGAGGCATTAACAAGATTGGAAGCTGAAATTGCAGAGATAGCATACACCAACAGAAGATATGGTTGACTCAGAATCAAGAGTGTTTTTTTAGCACAGAATATGGAGGAAAGAAGCAGATCTATGTGGGAGCTATTTTTCCACTTGGAACAATCACTAGAATGCATTGATTCCACCATGAAACAGTGGATGGTAACACGGGACAGGTGCAACAACATGAAAGGTCTAAAAGCACAAACTTACTCTCCTGCCAGTTTACCTGAGCATGCTGAAGAGCAGCCTGAGAATATAATGGTTGGCCGTGAAACTGAATTTGAGATGATGCTTGATCAACTTGTTATCGGAGAAAAGGAACTAGAAGTTGTCTCAATCGTAGGGATGGGAATCGGGAAGACAACTTTGGCTACAAAACTCTACAGTGATCCATGCATAACGTCTAGATTTGATATTCGTGCAAAAGTTACTGTTTCACAAGAGTATTGTGCGAGAAATGTATTCCTAGGACTTCTTTCTTCTACAAGTTCCGAACCTAATGAGCAACTAGCAGACCGATTGCAAAAGCAACTGAAAGGCAGGAGATACTTGGTAGTCATTGATGACATATGGACTACAGAAGCTTGAGATGATATAAAACTATGTTTCCCAGACTGTAATAATGGAAGCCGAATACTCCTGACTGCTCAGAATGTGGAAGTGGCACAATATGCTGGCTCAGGTAAGTCTCCTTCTCACATGCGCCTCAAGAATTTTGACGAAGGTTGGAGTTTATTGTACGAAAAAGTCTTTGCGAAAGACTCTTTTCCCTCTGAATTTGAACATCTTGGGAAGCAAATTGCATTGAAATGTGGAGGATTGCCTCTAGCAATTGTTCTAATCGGGGAACTTCTCTCAAAAATAGGCAAAGCATTGAGTGAGTGGCAAAGTGTTGCCTAGAATGTAAGTTCAACGGTAAACACAGATCTCAATATCCAGTGCATGAGTGTGTTGGCATTGAGTTAGCATTACTTGCCTCATCACCTAAAATCATGCTTTCTATATTTTGCAATCTTCCGAGAAGATGAACTGATTGTTGTCGATAGACTTCTGGAATTATGGGCAACGGAGGGATTTTTGAAGTTAGATGAAATGAAAAGCGTAGAAGAAGTGGCAGAAAAATGCTTGAAAGATCTTAGAGATAGAAGTTTAATTTACATCCATCATTCGAGGTTTGATGGAAAAATGAAGAGTTGTGGAATGCACAATGTGATCCGTGAACTCTGCTTGAGGGAAGCTCAAAACATGAATTTTGTGAATGTTATCAGAGGAAAGAGTGATCAAAATCCTTGTGTGCAATCCATGCAGTGTTCCTCTAAGAGTCGAGGTCGGATCAGTATCCATAATAAGGAAGAATTGGCTAGGTGTCATAACAGTCGGGCTCATTCTATTATCACCATGTTTGTTAGATTCCGATACTTCATGCCGGAGTTGCCTTTCAAGCTAGTAAGAGTACTAGATCTTGCTTCAATTAGCTGTGATTTTTTTCCTAGTGAAATACTTTGTTCAATTCACTTGAGATACCTAGCTTTGACTCTTTATCCTCACATCGTGTTTGCGTGTCTAGGATCAGAAGAATTGGTTTCCTCATCAATAATAAACATTCCTCCATTAATATCAAGATTATTGTTTCTGCAAACTTTTATACTTAACCACTCACCTTCTGATAGCCAACAATATCCTTTCATATTACCATCAGAAATTTTGACAATGCCACAATTGAGGCACCTCCATTTGATGTGGAATCACTTGCAGAATCATGAGCCTAGAAGTTTGGTTCTAAAAAATTTGCATTGTTTGTCTGGATGGAATCCTAGGTCTTGTACTGTGTCTTTCTTTAGACAATGTCCCAATGTGAAGAAGTTGCAAATACTTGGCGTCCAAGAAGACTTTCGTAGATGCAAGGACCTTTATGATTTTTGCTACTTAGATCAGCTCGAGGAATTGGAATTTTGTCTTAGTTATCCTCTGAGGTTTCAACGAAAAGTGCTAGTGTCACCTTTACTCCTTCCTCCAGATGCTTAAAACCTTAAGAATTTGACTTTTTTGGAGACTTGTTTGAAATGGAAGGATCTGAAAATTATTAGTAAACTTCCCAAACTCGAGTCACTTAAGCTGAAATTTAGTTCCTGCATAGGCGAGGAGTGGGAAGTAGTTGACGAAGGGTTCCCTCATTTGAAATTCTTGTTACTGAAACATTCAAGTATTCGGTATTGGAGAGCCAGTAGTGATCACTTTTCACGCCTTGAACGACTATTTCTTGAAGGTTGCAATAAATTGGATTCAATCCCTCGAGATTTTGCAGATATAACCACACTTGCTCTTATTGATATAATGTGGTGTGCAGAATCTGTTGAGAGTTTCGCCAAGCAGATTCAACGGGATATTCAAGACAACTATGGAGGTTCTGTTGAGGTCCATATTTATGATCCTTTGTAAGACATCTTCTTCCTTGATTTACTTCTTATAATTGTACTTCCAACTTATGCAAGTCTAAGGCTTGATATATAGCAATATAATTGTATGTAGCATTAATGTTTTTTTCTCTGTTTCATTTTATTTCCAAGTGATACTGAGTAATTAGCAGAATGATCCACCTAAACAAATACAATTATGTCAAATGTTTAAGAAGGAAGGTAACAACTTAACCTTCCAAAAATGTAATACTATTGAGAAAGCTGTTCTAACAACACCAACAATGATTAGAGAAACCACAATGTACTCCTAATAAGGCGAAGACGAGAAAAATCGAAAACTCAAAATTTGGAATAACCATTAGCTAGTTCTCTTTCTTCAACATGGAAAACCAAGGAAGGCGAAGAAGAAAGCGCGAATTGGGCTGAAAATTTGCATAAGCAGCAAGATTTGGGCAGGCAGGCCCAAGTCAATATTATCTCTTCTCCATCTTATTACATCCTATATATATTATTGTTACACTATATAAATTGGGCTAACCATTTAGTTCAAGGTCTTAACTCGGATGAACAGAATCAAGAGTAAAATTAATTTGATATTCAAGCATTCGAATTGTTTTATCTTTTGAAATAAAAAGAATAGATAAGTGATGAATAAATTTTATTCATTTTTCAAAATAGTATTAAAAATTTATAAGGACTCCTTTTAAGTTACATTGTAAGTCAAAATATTTTGATCCGCGGGTAACTGCATTTGAGGAATTTTTTTGTGCTTAATCCTTACCCTACTCCGATTTTAAATGAAGGTTTTCCAAACACCTTTAAATTGGTTTCCTAGTTTTTCGTAACGGAAGTTAGTATCCTTTAGTTGTTGCGAACAACTATAAGATAGTACCATTTTTTGTTATGTGTTACACATTGTTCTGTCTTTATGACAGAAAAGTTGGTCCTCTTTTTATGTGGATAGGAAAATTTTATGTAGGAGATATTTGTCTCAAGTTCACATTTCTACTTTATTGAATGATCAGTGTTTGGATTGGAAACTTCTTCTTTATTATTTGAGAAGTCTCATGGAGAACAAGATGGAAAACGGCAGAAGATACACGTAAATCCATCACTATCATGGAAATTTGTTTGAAGTTACATAGAAAAAATCTTTTTAGTGTGTTACACATGGTGCAATCTTCAACATTAATATTGATGGAACTAACTAACTCATTAACTAATATATAAATATAGATGGATTATGATGATTGATTTTGTAACAACATTCTGTTATTTGCTTGATACGAAAAAGAAAGATGGAGCGTCTCTTTTTCTTTTATTCATTTGTCTTTTTTGTCTTTCTAGGTCGAAGCTTTTCTTCATCCTCTGTTCATCATCTTTGCTCTCCCACGGAAGCTTATGCTTTGCTTCAGTTCAAACAATCCTTTCAAATTTCCGACAACTTTCGTTGTTGGGATCATGAATCCCGCTATTATGATTACCCAAGAACAAAGTCTTGGAATGAGAGTAGGGATTGCTGCAGTTGGGATGGAGTCACTTGTGACTTATTAAACGGTCATGTTATCGGGTTAGACCTTAGTTGTAGTCTGCTTCGTGGAAGTATTCATCCCAATAGCAGCCTCTTCCAACTTCATCATCTCCACACACTAAACCTTTCTTACAATGACTTTAATCATTCTTCAATCCCACATAACATTGGCCAATTGACAAATTTGAGGCATCTCAACCTTTCTGATGCTTACTTTAGTGGGAAAATCCCAACAGAAATCTCATACCTTTCCAATTTGGTTTCACTTGATCTTTCTAATGATTATGAATTACAACTTGATGAGAGAACATTTGAAACAATGCTTCACAACTTTACAAATCTGGAGGTGCTTTGTCTCTCTGAAGTCAACATATCATCTCCGTTACCTATGAATTTGTCTTCCTCCTCCTTAAGGTATCTGGATCTTCGTTTTACTAATCTGCGAGGTGTTCTCACAGAGAGCTTTTTCCTTCTGCCAAACAGCTTGGAAACGCTCAAATTGAGTGGGAATGATCTTCTCAAAGGAGTTTTTCCAAAGACCAACACTCTGTTAATGGAGTTGGATATTTCAAACACAGGCATCTCTGGTGAGCTGCCTCATTCAATTGGCACCTTCAGATCCTTGAATATCTTGAACCTTGCAGGATGCCAATTCTCTGGTGCCATTCCTGATTCCATTGGCAACCTAACACAAATTAAGGAATTGTGGTTTTGGGGTAATTGTTTCACTGGCCATATTCCTTTCACAATCTCTAAATTGAAGCACCTCACACATTTAGATCTTTTTGATAACTCCCTTGGAGGCGCAATTCCCCATGTGTTCTCTAACCTCCAAGAGCTAGTTTTCTTGAATCTTTTATATAACAACTTCACTGGTCCATTTCCCTCTTCAATTTTTAGCTTGACAAGTCTTCGATACTTATATTTGTCTCACAACTCACTGAATGGCACAATACACTCTTGGGTGTTTAGCCTCCCTTCCTTACGTTATTTGTATCTCGATCATAACCAATTCAGTAGAGTGGCTGATGAGATCCAAACAAACCCAACATTAGAGACTTTGTGTTTAAATCATAATCAACTCAATGGTCCTTTTCCTCGATCACTTGTGAATCTCACTAGCCTAGCCTTCCTTGACTTTTCATCAAATAACATTACCGGCGATGTGGGAATGAATATCACCTTTCCTAGCCTATCATCTTTGTTCTTATCATCTTGTGAACTGAAGGATTTTCCACACTTCTTGAGAAATGTAAAGAATCTTTCAAGTTTGGATCTTTCTAACAATAAGATTCGTGGTCAAATCCCTAACTGGTTTAGGTGGGACTCTTTGGAGAACCTAAACCTTTCACATAATTTTTTGACAGGCCATCTACAACAATTTCATTATTATAGTCTAGAGTCTCTTGATCTTAAATTTAACTTCCTTCAGGGTCCACTACCTTCATCCATTTGTAACATGAGCAGCCTTTGCCTTTTGGATTTATCATACAACTACTTCAGTGACTCGGTTCCACATTGCTTAGGCAACATGTCTGACCTATGGGTGCTAGACTTGCGAATGAACAATTTCACAGGGAGTCTTCCACCATTATGTGCACAGAGCACTTCATTGACGACCATTGTCTTGAACAGTAATCAATTAGAAGGATCTGTCCCAGTGTCGTTGCTCAACTGTGTTGGCTTAAAAGTTCTTGACTTGGGGAATAACGCAATAAATGACACATTTCCAGCTTGGCTTGGAACTCTTGAAGATCTGCAAGTCCTTATATTAAAGTCGAACAAGTTCCATGGACCTATAAGTGCTAGGAAGAAGTTTTGCTTTCCCAGGTTGCGGATTTTTGATCTCTCTCATAATGCATTCAATGGCTCACTGCCTGCAGAAGTTTTTCAAAACTTTAAGGCAATGATAAAAAATGGGACAAACAAAGGTGACATTACATATATGAAAACACCAATTTTCATTATACATAAGAAAGTCCAACAACTTGAGATACAAATAATCAGCAATTACGAGGATTCAGTGAGGTTGATGATCAAAGGGAACAATATTGATTTAGAAAGAATCAGCACAATTATGACAGCCATAGATCTCTCAAGCAACCATTTTGAAGGTCTCATTCCAAATACACTAAAGGATCTCAGCTCACTTTGGCTACTCAATTTATCCCATAACAATCTCATAGGTCATATTCCAATGGAACTGGGGCAATTGAATATGCTTGAAGCGTTAGATCTCTCTTGGAATCGGCTCACTGG
Source organism: Solanum piurae (assembly GCA_029582685.1). NCBI lineage: Eukaryota > Viridiplantae > Streptophyta > Magnoliopsida > Solanales > Solanaceae > Solanum > Solanum piurae. Next base: position 48,413 of record JAJOOO010080347.1, read on the forward strand.
AAAGATTCCACAGGAATTGACAAGAATGAACTTTCTGTCATTCTTAAACTTCTCTCAAAATCATCTCGTTGGACGCATTCCTCAAGGTTCACAATTCTACACATTTGAAAATGACTCATATGGTGGCAACCTTGATTTATGTGGTCCTCCTTTATCAAAGCAATGTGGAACGAGTGATTCATCACATGTTCCTCAACCATTGGATGAAGAAGAAGAAGATGAGTTATACTTTTTTAGTGGATTTACGTGGGAATCAGTAGTCATAGGTTACAGTTTTGGACTAGTTGTTGGATCTGTCATGTGGAGCCTCATGTTCAATTATCGTAAGCCAAAATGGTTTGTGGAATTTTTTGACAGCCTCATGCCCCACAAAAGGAGAAGGCCAAAGAAGAGAAGGCTGAGACTGCGGACATAATGGAATATTGAACTTCTCTGTTTCTGGTTTTTCGCTTTTTAATTTTCTGTTTTTGTTGTTTGTGTATTCTTCAGAAACTTAACTGTATGTGTTATTTTTAGCATTAATGTATCCTTTTCGGAGATTTGTTTGTGGTGGAAGGAACTGAGCATTGTTAGTAAAACACATGATCTCTTGAAAAATTGTATGTTTCTTTTGAGTAACTGTTATGCAGATTGATACCACTATTTTTGTGGCTTGGTCAGTATTGTTTACAATGAAGAACTCGTAGATGCCACTATAGCAAAATGCCATTTGATACTAAACATTGCACCTTGATTATTTCACCGGTACCTACTGTCTCCCACCAGCTATAGCTAACCCATCGAGTTCTAGCCTGTGGGTGCCTCTCACTTAAAAAGTCATCAAGGATGCTTAAAAAGCCACAAACATTCCCATTGTTGTTCACGTATGATATGTAAGTCCCTAACTCTGTTCCACATTGTTTGGGCAGCATCCAGGATTATGCTATCTGTGCATTTCACTGGGAGTCGCACATGACATAATACATATACTTAGGACATGAATTGTTATATATAGGATGCCACGTACGACCCATGTATCTATTTGTTCAACTTTATGAAAGTTTAACTATCTACTTGAGCACAACCAAAGTTGGAGGGAATAAATATCAGTTGAGACCAAGTTAAAGGGTACGTTTATGTATTATGCCATAAACATAAATTGCACGTCAAATAAGAAGAATAAAAAACATTGTATTATTGGGAAAAAAGTTAAGAATTTAGGCCATGGAAAAGATCTTTGACCAAAAAGACAAAATACCAAAAAGAAATAATGTAAAAGTAAAGTGACATTTTATGAAAGGAAAAAGCATATGAAAGTTTTTCTTATATACTTCTTTGGTGAAAAGTAAATGGGCATTAACTTCTTCCACTTTGATGTTCTTTTTTTTATATATATGAATATGAATATGATGATTCATTTGTAAGAAGAGAACATCCTGTTATTTGCTGAATACAAACAAACAAAAAGGATGGGATGTTTCTTTTTCTTTTATTCATTTCTCTGCTTTGTGTTGATAATAAGTCGATGTTTTTCTTCTTCCTTTGATCATCATCTTTGCTCTCCCACTGAAGCTTCTGCTTTGCTTCAGTTTAAGCAACCCTTTGAGATTACATCCGAGTACTCTTGTCATTTCCGAGGGCAAGCTTCTTTACCAAAAACAAAGACTTGGAATGAGAGTAGGGATTGTTGTACTTGGGACGGAGTCACTTGTGACATGTTAAACGGTCATGTTATTGGGTTGGACCTTAGTTGCAGTCTGCTAAAAGGAACTATTCATCCCAACAGCAGCCTCTTCCAACTTCATCATCTTCAAACACTAAACCTTGCTTACAATAACTTTCCAACTTCTTCAATCCCACATAACATTGGCCGATTGACGAATTTGAGGAATCTCAACCTTTCTTATTCTTACTTTGATGGAAAAATCCCAACAGAAATCTCATACCTTTCCAAGTTAGTTTCACTTGATCTTACTCCTCCTTATCAGTATAGATTACAACTTGATGAGAGAACATTTGAAACAATGCTTCACAACTTGACAAATCTGGAGGTACTATCTCTCTCTTTTGTCAACATCTCATCACCGATACCTGTGAATATTTCTTCCTCCTTAAGGTACGTGGATCTTGAATATACTAATCTGCGAGGTGTTCTCACAGAAAGCTTTTTTCTTCTGCCAAACTTGGAAAGGCTCAAATTGGGTTTCAATGCTCTTCTCAAAGGAGTTTTACCAAAGATCCACCCGAGCAGTACTCTGTTGGAGTTGGATATTTCATACACAGGAATCTCCGGTGAGCTGCCTGATTCAATTGGCACCTTGAGTTCCTTGAATATCTTGTACTTCTATGGATGTGACTTTTCTGGTCACATTCCTGATTCCATTGGCAATCTTACAAAAATTAGGGGGTTGATTTTATCTGATAATCGTTTCACTGGCCACATTCCTTCCACAATCTTTAAATTGAAGCACCTCACAAATTTAGTTCTAGAGTCCAATTCCTTTTCAGGTGAAATTCCAGATGTTTCCTCTAACCTCCAAGAGCTAGTTGAATTTGATCTTTCTAATAACAGCTTCATCGGTTCGCTTCCTTCAACAATTTTAAACTTGATACATCTTCAATACTTAGACTTGTCGAGTAATTCCCTATCTGGCTCACTGCCCAGCAACGCAAGCATGTTTCCAAAGCTAACCGAGCTGGATTTGTCATACAACTCACTGAATGGTACCATACCATCTTGGGTGTTTAGCCTCCCTTTGCTAACATTGTTGCTTCAAAATAACCAATTTAGTGGACTAGCCAATGAGCTAAAAAAAAACCCAACATTAGAAGACCTGTTTTTAAGCAATAATCAACTCAGTGGTTCTTTTCCTCAATCACTTGCGAATCTCACAAACCTTTTTACCCTTGACATTTCATCAAATAACATCACGGGTGATGCGGGAATAAATATCACCTTTCCTAGCCTAGCAAGAGTGTTCTTATCATCTTGTGAATTGAGGGAATTTCCACATTTCTTGAGAAATGTAAAGACACTTGTGTACTTGGATATTTCTAACAATAATATTCGTGGTCAAATCCCTAACTGGTTTAGCGGCATGAGGAACTCGTTGCAGTTCCTAAACCTTTCTCATAACTCATTAACAGGCCATCTACCACAATTTCATTATTATAGTCTAGAGTATCTTGATCTTAAATTTAACTTCCTTCAGGGGTCACTACCTTTATCCATTTGTAACATGAGTAGCCTTAGCCTTCTGGATTTATCACACAACAACTTCAGTGGCTCTGTTCCACATTGCTTTGGCAGCATGGTTGAGCTATCTGTGTTAGACTTTAGAAGAAATAACTTCACAGGGAGTCTTCCACCATTTTGTGCACAGACCGATTCATTGAGAACCATTGTCTTGAATGGTAATCTCTTTAAAGGACCTGTCCCTGTGTCGTTGCACAACTGTATTGGTTTAGAAGTTCTTGATTTGGGGAATAACACTATAAATGACACATTTCCAGCTTGGCTAGGAACACTTCAAGAACTGCAGGTCCTAATATTAAAGTTCAATCTGTTTCATGGACCTATAAGTACTTGTCAGACTGAGTTTTGCTTTCCCAAATTGTGAATTTTTGATCTTTCTCGTAATGAACTCAGTGGATCACTTCCTGCAAAAGTTTTTGGAAACTTCAAGGCAATGATCAAATTAGATGGTGAAGACACAGGAGAGATCAAGTACATGGAACCATATGAGAATTTCTCTTACACATCGTATGAGAATTCAGTGAGGTTGGTAATCAAAGGGCACGATACTGAGCTAGAAAGAATCAGCTCAATTATGACAACCATAGATCTCTCAAGTAACCATTTTGAAGGTGTCATTCCGAAATTACTAAAGGATCTCAGCTCACTTTGGCTACTCAATTTATCCCGTAATTATCTCATAGGTGATATTCCAATGGAATTGGGGCAATTGAATACACTTGAAGCTTTGGATCTCTCTTGGAATCGGCTCACTGGAAAGATACCACAGGAAATGACAAGAATGAACTTTCTAGCAGTCTTAAACCTCTCTGAAAATCATCTCGTTGGACCAATTCCTCACGGTCCACAATTCAACACATTTGAAAATGACTCATATGGTGGCAACCTTGATTTATGTGGTCCTCCTTTATCAAAGCAATGTGGAACGAGTGATTCATCACATGTTCCTCAACCATTGGAGTCCGAAGAAGATGAAGACGAGCCATATTTTTTAGTGGATTTACGTGGGAATCAGTAGTCATTGGCTACAGTTTTGGACTCGTTGCTGGAACTGTTGTGTGGAGCCTCATTTTTAAATATCGTAAACCAAAATGGTTTGTCGAATTTTTTGATGGCATTTTTCCCAAGAAAATGAGAAGGTCAAACAAGAGAAGGCCAAGACAAAGGACATAATGGAAGATTGAACTTTTCTATTACTGTTTTTGCTTTTTAATTTTCTGTTTGTTGTTTGTATATGTTTGATAACAACTTAATTGTTGTGTTATTTTAGCATCAATGGTTGTTCAAGTAAAGCATTTCTGATGCTTAAAACATACTAGATGGACACCTTCCTGTACATTTACTCAAGCAGCTCGAAACATCTTGATCTTTTATGATTGTATGGATTCACATCTTGACCTTTTATGATTGTATAGATTCCACGAAAAAATTACACAAAAAATTTATTGCATTCGTCCAACTTGGTTTCACTTGATTAAAGTGTCCCCTCTTGTCACTATCTCATCCATGGACCACTAATTGGTTCAATAACTTCAAAATTCTACGCTCTATTATCAACTTAAAGCAGCACAACACATCTTGACCTATTATGATCGTATAAATTCCATGAAAAAATTGCACTAAAAATTTATTGCATTCATACAACTCGACACATCATGTCATTTGACTTAGTCAATCAATAGTTTCTCTTTTTGAACATTCTTGTGGGAAAACTAGAAAAATATGGCTGATAAGTTGGAAGTCAACAAACGAGATGTTGATGGGACAATAATAGCAGAGAGTTCATTTAGCTGTAAGCAACTCAAACAAAAAATATCGCTCTATTTACATAGTATAATTTTTCAACGAACAGGATTTAGTTGAACCCCTTGCACCTCTATGTCTCCGCCCCTAATCAGAGTGTGGAGAAAGTCAGCCCTTCAACTATATATATTGTGGATTATGATTGATTTTGTAAGAAACATTTTGTTATCTGCTAAAAATAAACAATGGGACGTCTCGTTTTCTTTTATTCACTTCTCTGTTTTGTCTTCCTAAGTCAAAGCTTTTCTTCATCCTTTGTGCTGCATCTTTGCTCTCCCAGTGAAGCTTTATCTTTGCTTCAGCTCAAGCAACACTTTGAAATATCCGATAAGTACTCTAGACATTATAGTACTTCTCTCCCAAAAGCATCTTCTTGGAATGAGAGTACGGATTGCTGCACTTGGGACTGGATCACTTGTGACATGCTAACTGGTTATGTTATTGGCCTAGACCTTAGTAATGCAAATATTAGCGGAACTATTCATCCTAACAGCAGCCTCTTCCAACTTCATCGTCTTCAGACGCTAAACCTTGCTTACAATAACTTATCTGGTTTCATTCCTGATTCCATTGGCAACATCACACAAATTAGAGAGTTGAATTTTGGTTACAATCATTTCACTGGCCATATTCCTTCAACAATCTCAAAATTGAAACATCTCACCCGTCTAGATCTTTCGTTTAACTCACTTGGAGGTAAAATTCCTGATGTTTTCTCTAACCTCCAAGACCTAGTTACATTGTATCTTTCTTATAACAGCTTCATCGGTCCATTTCCCTCTTCGATTTTAACATTGACACGTCTTGAAAACTTAGACTTGTCGAGTAATTCCTTGTCTGGTCCATTGCCAAGCAATGTCAGCATGTTTCAAAAGCTAGTTGACCTAGATTTTTCTCACAACTTGCTAAATGGAACAATACCATCTTGGGTGTTTAGCCTCCCTTCTTTATATATGTTGGAGCTCCATCATAATCTATTCAATGGACTATCCAATGAGCTCAAAGTGAATCGAGCAGTAGGGCGTTTGGATTTGAGTTATAATCAACTCAGAAGTCCTGTTCTTCGATCACTTCAAAATCTCACAAACCTTGTAAACCTTGACCTTTCATCAAACAACATCACCGTTGATGGGGAAACACAAATCACTTTTCCTAGACTAGAAATTTTGCGGTTATCATCTTGTGAACTGAAGGATTTTCCACAGTTTCTAAGAAATTTAAAGACACTTCGGGTCATAAATCTTTCTAACAATAAGATTCGTGGTGAAATCCCTAACTGGTTTAGCGGAATGAGGTGGGACTCGTTGTTTCACCTAAACCTTTCATACAATTCACTCAACGGTCACATAGATCTATCTCATTTCTATAGTCTAGTGTCTCTTGATCTTAAATTTAACTTCCTTGAGGGTGCACTACCTTCATCTATTTGTAACATGAGTATCATTAGCTTTCTGGATTTATCACACAACTACTTCAGTAACTCGATTCCAAGTTGCTTGGGTAACATGACTCAGCTAACGGTGTTGGACTTAAGAAGGAACAACTTCAGTGGGAGTCTTCCACCGTTATGTAGTCAACACACTTCATCGACTACCAGTATCTTGAATGGTGATGGTAATCAATTGACAACCGTTATCTTGAATGGTAATCATTTCGAAGGACATGTCCCTGTGTCGTTACTCAACTGTGTTGGTTTAGAAGTTCTTGATATTGGGAATAACGCTATAAATGACACATTTCCAGCTTGGCTAGGAACTCTTGAAGAGCTGCAAGTCCTTATATTAAAGTCGAACAAGTTCCATGGACCTATAAGTACTAGCCACAAGTTTGGCTTTCCCAGGTTGCGGATTTTAGATCTCTCTCATAATGAGTTCAGTGGCTCACTGCCTGCAGAAGTTTTTCAAAACTTCAAAGGAATGATCAAAACAGATGACAGAGATAAAGGTAAGATCGAATATATGAAAACATCTGACTCATTTTTTGTTATGTACGATGATTCAGTGAGGTTGGTGATCAAAGGAAATGATATAGAGCTAGAAAGAATCACTACAATTATGACAGCCATAGATCTCTCAAGCAACCATTTTGAAGGTGTGATTCCGAAAACACTAAAGGATCTCAGCTCACTTTGGCTACTCAATTTATCTCATAACAATCTCAGAGGTGATATTCCAATGGAACTAGGACGATTGAATATGCTTGAAGCGTTAGATCTCTCTTGGAATCAACTCACTGGAAAGATTCCGCAACAATTGACAAGGCTAACCTTTCTGGCATTCTTAAACCTCTCTCAAAATCACCTAGCTGGACGCATTCCTCAAGGTTCACAGTTCAACACATTTGAAAATGACTCGTATGGCGGCAACCTTGATTTATGTGGTCCTCCTTTATCAAAGCAATGTGGAACGGGTGAACCATTGCATATTCCTCAACCATTGGAGGAAGAAGAAGAGGACGAGACATATTTTTTTAGTGGATTTACGTGGGAATCAGTAGTCATGGGCTACAGTTTTGGACTAGTTGTTGGAACTGTTGCGTGGAACCTCATGTTTAAAGCTGGTAAGCCAAAATGGTTTGTGGAATTTTTCGAAGGCATTATTCCCCACAGAAAAAGAAGGCCAAAGAAGAGAGCTCAAAGAAAACGGACTTAATTTTTCGTTTGGTGTGTGTATATGTTTGACAGCAACTTAAATTGTATGTGTTCCTTTCCTACTAATCTTGAGTAAAGAGCAGTTGATAAAGAGCTGTTATCTAGTTGTTGGGAAAAAGGGAACCAACTGATAGTTAGAGTGTGAAACTCGTGAAAAAACGATAGTTCACTAGGACTACATCTCAGATAGCTGCCCATGACGGGTTATCCACACGCACAATAAAAATATTAACTACTCGGGTGACGTCACTATAGTTTTTCATGCTATAATCAAATTAACGTAAATCCATTGTATTGTTTGACCTTCGAAAGAAAATTGAAAGTTGCATTGATTGTAATCCACAATAAGGTGCACTTCATATATAGTATGTGAAACACAGCTCAAGTATGAAAAGAGGCATTCCAAGGCAACAGAAAGCAACTGGATTTCCATAACAATAAAACTCGGAGAAATTCTGGCGTCTACAACATACAGAGCCAACAAGGGCGAAACTGAAGGTAGAATTTGGTTTCTATGCCTTTCAAGTAAAGATTACCATGTCATGAGGCCAGAGATCAAAGCTGAATAGCGTTTGCTCCTCACTCTTTGGTTATCTTTGTTTTTCTGCCAACGCTTTGAGACGTCAATCACTGCACCCTTCAGTCTATAATATGCTGGCCAATGTTCAAATTCAATGAACATGGAATCTATTCAAGTCTGAGTCCCCGGATAGAAGTAGTCTACGATGTTTTCCTTGACTCTAAAGTGAAAATTGCGAACCTTAGAACTTGAGCCTCCCAAGTCACAAACACTTCCTTTATTTAAAACAGTCAACTGCAGGGGAAAAAAGAGAAATGAATTAACAAGATGGACTAAAACACCAAGTGCATGTTATCCCAACGAGTCATTTGATTGCAAGTAATCACAAGAATACTGTTTTCAGCTAAAAGTCACCACAGATACTGCACTAATTCTAGGTAAAAGAGAGAAGGTTATTACAATTTCTCAACTTTCTTTTAGCTCTTCAACAATTGAAGTTCATAAACTGACCATTAGGGTCACACAACTGACCAATCAGGTTATTCGGCAAGGACGATCAGTTTTCAGAACACAAGCAAATCCCATCTCATCTTCGCTAAGAGTGTGACCACTGGATTTTAAAAAAAAAATCTTTCTTTTTGGGTAAATGAGGTTTGTGGATTATAAAAGGGAAAAAGAGAGACCGAACAAAAGTTAGAAAAAAGATGAATAAAGGTTCAAGGCTGAAAGACAAAGGAGATAGCCTTCTCGATTTTTCCTTCCTTTAGTCGAGGAGAGAAGGTGACACAGTATCAGTACGACTAATGTATATAGGGGAAAGGATAAAAGGTAGTATTAAAAGTATACCTGTCCATGCACGTCACTTGCTAAACCAGTTGCCAAAGGTTCTGCCTTGATTATCACATCAGCGAGGTACTCCGGTTGCAAGATTAACGGCAGCGTATTTGCACTGGAATAGATATCCTCGTGATTAAGAGTAACAAAGGAACAGCCCTGGATACAGAGATTATTAAGATCGTAGCCCATGCTATTGACTTTTTCCTACTTACCAAAAGAAACTATTGATCGTAGCTCAAACTATTGTTTGAATTAGATGCAGAGTAATAGTGGATAAAATTGCTCACATATTTTGCTTTCAGAGTGTAGCAGTAGTGTAGAAAATCCAACACGTGATTTGATGAACCATTAGCCGCCACTTCAATAAGGGAGATGTCATCAATCATAATAGTAATGGTTCTACTACCTTCAAGTGAAGAATATATCTCTACTGCTTTCTCAATTTCCCCATACAATGCAAGCAATCCATCTTGTCTTGTTTCCTCTCCATTTCTGTCTAATTATGAATTGAGCGCAAACAACTAGAGGGTCAAGTAATGCTAAGACAGATCGGTAGAATTAAAAATCACTCTCATAAAGAAGTACTCCCTCTGTCCCAATTTAAGTGTCTTTACACTTTCCTTTTTGGTTTGTCCCAAAAAGAAAGTCTCTTTCTATATTTAGTAACTTTTTCAATTCCAATTATTACATGGCAAGTTTAAGAGCACAACAATTAAATGACTACACACATCTTTAATTTAAGGACCACGAGATTCAAAAGTCTTCCTTTATTTCTTAAATTTCGTGTTCAGTCAAACTAAGACACTTAAATTGGACGGAGGGAGTATTGTATAAACACAAAAAGGCAGTGCAGTATGCATGTAACATTTCCAGTTCATAGTGGAACTCTTCTGGGTGAATTTTAGAACTATTTTTTGTCTCTTTATTCGATAGAGATGCATCGGTTCCCAAAAGTTCCTAAGAATCAAGTTTTCTACATAGGTAAACAGAAGACAATTGATATACAGCTCTCAAAATGGACAAGCAGCACCAAAACATTGTAAAAGCTATAAATTCCTATGGTCCTTTAAATTTTTTGTTTTTTTTCTAAGTAATTAGGTCTTTTAATCTCCTCATTAATGGTGTCAAAATTCACATAAAATAAACAAAGAGACTGCTCATTATGTTTTCTTATCTCCTTGAGCTTGATGGGACGTTAAATTCTCACAAAGTACACAAACAGACTCTACTAAAGCTCGGGTAAATCAACATTACAAGAAAATAGCTAACAAAACTTTCTGCTTGACATCTTCACCTGGGCACTCCAATGTAAGCATGTCAAGAAATACGAATCTGTGATTCTTCCTATGCACAGTTAAGTTGCAACCCTGTTTAGGAAATAACGAAAAAGGGATTGTGAGACTTTAAAAGTATGCAGAACTAAAATATTCCATTATAATGACTGACAAAATAAGAAAAACTTCTGAAAAGTCAAGAACATTTATCCTATTGAGTAAAGGATGATGCTAGATGTCAAGAAAATTTGAATCCAATCCTAGTCAATTAGAAGTTCAAATTTTGCTTACTTTTTTATTTAAGTTGCACACAACTGTTGATAGATAGATATGAAAAATAGCTATCCCAACTCTCCCGATGCAGCAAAGTATGTTAATTTACTATACCTAATTGATAAATAGAGGTAAGAATACATATTGATCAACAGGATAAATCTATATAAAAGACAGTACTTGGTGAACGTCACGGGGGTAGGTAAGTATTTTGTCATACAATAAATGGAGTGAGGGAGAGCTGACCATCTTTCGAAGGATGCGTTCATAGTGAGAGAAAGGGTGGGCAAAGGCAATGAAAATGACAACATCAGAAGTGTCAGGATAGAGAGAGCGCTTAAGGAAATGATGGAGCACGAAGGCACCGCTCGTCTCAACACAATCCTCCACCACCACCACTCGCCCGCCTTTGCTAATGCCAACCGCTTCCTCCAGCAGGTTTGCACGCGAATTATCCATGCCTAAAGGACTCTCCAAGGAGTTTTAGTAAAATATTTCCCTGCCAATATCAAACAACAACTACTATTATTTAAGTGGCCTTCAAATGGGGATCCAGCATTGACATAAAAAGACATGATTATTATCAACAACAACATACCAAATGAAATCCCACCAAGTGAGGTTTGGGAGGATAGAGCGTAAGCAGACCTTACCAATACCTCGTGGAGATCATGATTATTATCCAACTAAATTAATCTAAACAATTGCACCCAACGGTGTTCCCGAATATTCAATTAAGTGGATTAAGAATCACGAGGTCTCATGTTCAAATTATAGCAGATTAAAGGTCATTCCAATCCATATTATCTATCTATCTTTAGTTTAAGACTATAGTAATCAAAAAAGTATTCTTTTTTAACTTCTTCAACTCCGTGTTTAGTCAAAACCAAACAAACAAATTGAATTTTCTTAAACTCCGAGCCAAATCAAAATCAAACAAACAAATTGAAACAGAGGAACTATCGATACGAAGTATAAAGAGTGAACCTGGGCAAGCAGATTTTCGGATAACAAAATAGATCCTCCAGCACAAATACAACAGAGACGGAGAAAATACCGTCGGAATCTGGACACAATCTCAGCAAATCTTGCCGGAAAACTCGTCGGAAACCTTAAATCCTCGACCAAAAACTTAATTTTCTTTTGAAACTTGAATCAGAGAAACAGTAAGCTTAGACCATGAATACACAAGCACTACTCTCAATTAGAGTTAGGAACATAGAAAGGGCAGGTAGAAATTATCAAGTAGGAAACTAATAATATCATTTAAACAAACATAGTCTCAACGACTCAAATATGGTAATCAAACATTTAAAGATAAATCTACGAATCACCATTTCAATGAGACACCATATTAAGACCAAACTAAGTAGAATCACGAAACATAAACACAACCCAAGTGAAGAAAACAGATCATATGGCAGCAAGCAATTTCGACTAAAAAAAATAAACAAGATAGGGGGCATGGACTCTATTCAAACAAGGCATGCCGGACAGTAAGACAGTTCAGAAATTCAAAAAATGGAGAAAAAAGAGTGACTACATTAACAAAAGATAGATAAAACGACAAACAACTTTCATACAAGCTAGTTTAAGATTCTGCCCCTATTTTGGAAAGGAAAAAAAATTAACAATAACAAATACCAACATGCTGAAGACCGAATGAGTAACCAGCTACATTTTCGAAAAACTCTAAGGCAGTAAAGAACAGAAAAAAGACATACCAAAGCAACATTCATATAGCTAAGACCAGCAGACCCATTAATCCATTCGAAAGCTTTAAAGACGTTCAAAGATGAAGAACAGTCTCAATCAAGTTAAAACTTTCAATAAACTCGTAAAGAAGATTTAAAATTACCAACCATCACACTCGGAATACAGAGAATGTAGACATGGTGATCGAACTAACATCAAATATGCTATCTCAATCATCCCAACAGGTACTAGAATGAAGAACGATAAGGAAACGAGCTACTGGACATTAAAACAGAAAGGGGAAATCAAACTATTAATCGAAGGCATGAACCGCACATAAAGACATATTCTACGCTTCAACAGCTACAATAAACCAACTCGAGCCAAAATGACTGATCACTAAGTATCAATAGCAAACCAAATAAGAAGATAAGCATTCGAGCAAGGAAAAACAAGAGGTAACAGTACACTTCAGGTTACAAACAAACGCCGGCTAAAACGAGTTAAGATCAAAAGAAAATTACCTTTTCGGAGGCAGCGAGATGAGACAAAAATGAGCTGGGGACGATTTCACCACCGGAATACGACTCCGGCAAGCGAGAACAAGGAACTGGGTTTGCTGAAGTTTCTGGATTTCGCAATTTTCTGGTCGCGTTTCCAAGGAAGAAGAAGCAAGGTTCGGGTCTGTTTTGGTATTGCTGTTGTAAATATGGGCTGAAATGTATGTCTGTTAAGAGTGGGCTGACTGATAGGGTAAATTGGGCCGGGGTTATTTGTTGAATTGGGCTGTTGGGCCAAATTTCTCTTGAAAATTGATCCAAAAAGTAATTAGACAGGACACGATGCAACTCCAGATTACCAAACACCTGACATTAGATGGGAGGTTGTGGAAATGGCGTATTAGGGTTAAGGTTCGTAGGTATGGAGTGTTGTCTTGATTTTTGAGGGATTTAGCCATTTTCTTAGAGTGTTTTGCTTTTGATTCCACCATCACTTGTTGTTGATTGTATTTAGGTTATCGCATTATTTTGTGGTTGCTACTTGTTCCCTTATAATTAGTTCCTTTGTTTCTCCACTGTCATTTTCCTTTTTTCATTATTCTGATATGTTATACTCGAGTCGAGGGTCCTTCAAAAATAGTCTCTTACCAGCTCCATGATGTAAGAGTATGATATGCGTACACTCTACCATCTTCCGACCAATTTGTGAAATTTTACTGGGCCTAGTATCTTCAACTTCATCAAGCATATTTGATTGCGCTTGTTATAAGCTTGTATTAAATCTTCATTTGTCATCTAATTTATAATTCATACGCAATGTCAATTGGTTTAAAATACTTAGGAATCTACTACAATTAAGAACTAATAATTTTAATATTGCTAGTTTGTATTTAATTTTCAATCTATGTTTTTTAATTAAATAAAAAAAAATTACTTTGCCACAGTCATTTCACTTTTTCCTACGTGAAATATCATCATTCATATTAAAACACACATCAACTATCAGTTGTTTATTTTTCTACTCGAATTATCACTATCAATCAAATAGGGAAACGGAATAATTAATATAAAGTTTATATGTGTTTTAATACATATATACTAGATGACTATTGCTCACATGAAGAAAAAAAAATGAACTATTGATGGTTAAAATATAAAACTTATGAAAAAATGATAATTCAAATGTTTTTTTTATCGGAAAAGAGTGTTTGGTTGGCGGCTAAAGGAACTATATGTACGTAATATAATTGAAAAAGTTGAAATTCATCACAAGAAATTAATGTAACCAGTCTTTTTCTTTAATAATAATTACATGCATGTAAATGGCCTTTGATTTGCCCTTCATCATCTAACTTGCACGTACAATAAACATAATAATTAATTAATCAATTATAAAGTTTCAAAAATTAATGAATATTGATTTGACTTGTAGCTCCCTCTACGGTCTGCTCTTGATGTGACTTTATACAAAGTATTTATTTTCTTAATATGACAAAAAAAATATGTGATACTTTGTTTGTTCTAACTTATATGGTACAGTTGAAAGTTCACGATTTAAATTTTCAAATGTGAGCCATATTAAAATTAATCATAGCATTACTCTTGTAATTGCTTGTATCCTTTGAGTTTAATTATTATATGTGGTTTCTTTTACATTTCATATTGTTTTCTTTGTAATGACTATTGTTTAGAATGATTTGTTAGGTTGTCTATGGTATTTTATCACGACTAATTACTTCATTTTAGTTATTTCTTCCCGTATATTGCTTTGGACTATCCCATATTATATGAAACAGTTTCTCTATCTCTAAGTGGTGATAAGATTTGCGTACATTTTATCCTCCTCAGACTCCACTTGTGAAATTTTACATGATATGTTGTTGTTGTTATTGTTGATATATAAAAAAATTGATATATAAAAATAAAATTGACTCTTAAATTTTAATCATGTGCTACGTATAAATTGAAACGAAGGGAGTGAATATTAATTTGTCAATTGTCATGCTACAATAATTTGCTCAGTGCAAGTTGGTAGGTACTAGATGTAGGTCACGTTGCAATTTATTGTAGGCGTGACGATATCAATATTTTTAAAACTTATATCATACATGGAATTATCATAGTAAAAAATAAATTAAAAATATAAATTCAGTCGTTTGATTTGAGAGATAAAATTGGACCTTTCTTTTGGAGAATTCAGACACATGATAATCCACCTATTACAAATTACAACTTGGTTAATGGCAAGGATAAATACGAGATAATTTGCTATTTGCAAGAGTATGGTCATGGATGAATCAAAAGCTAAACGTTGGATAAGACTGAACAATTTCTTGTGGTACGAGAGAATTTTTTACATTTTAAGGGCAAAGATATACTAGATTATTTGCTATACATTGACAAGTATATGAATGAATCAACAGCTAAACATTGGGCAAAACTGAACAATTTCTAGTAGTACTCGAGAAATTTTGACATTTTAAAATCAAAGATATACTAGATTATTTGTTACTGACAAGTGTATGAATGAATCAAAAGCTAAATATTGGGTAAAAGTGACAATTTCTAGTAGTACGAGAGAAATTTTAACATTTTAAGCCAAAGATATACTAGATTGTTTGTTACTGACATGAGTACTATGAATGAACTAAAAGCCAAGCGTTAGGAAAAACTGAACAATTTTTAATAGTATGAGAGAAATTTTGATATTTAATTTCAAGGCCAAAGATATAGTAATTGTTTGCTATTGACAAGAGTATGAATGAACTAATTAAAGGCCAAATGTTAGGCAAAACTGAACAATTTCGAATAGTACAAGAGAAATTTTGACATCTTTGGCCTACCATTAAAATGAGATGCAACCATGTCTTTTCTTGTAAATAGTAAAACAACCTTAATTGATACATATTATACCTTGCAGATTTATTTCTTATATTCTATTATATCAAGATCAAAATGATGTGTACATACTATATGTTTATTTTTCTGTTCCATTTACGACATGAAATTTGTTTAAGGTGTCATATACATTCATTGATTTCTTCAGAAGTTTTGCTTGTCTCGATTTATGTAATACTTTTTCGAATTTTGAGATATAAACAAAAAGATTTACTGTCATTTTTTTTAAGTATATCTATTATTCTGCTTATAGCACTTTTATGTAGTTTTCAAATATGTTAATTTTATTTTTAAAAATTTCATGTCCAAATTTAGATGTTATTTTTAACTGACAATTTCATTGGTCAAATAACAACTAAAATCATTAACCCCCCCCCCCCCCACTCCCCCCATTTTTTCTTTCTTTTAGGGCATAGAAATATCCTGTTGATTTTTTATTTTTTTATAAGGATTTAAAGATTTAAAGATTTAAAGATTTGTACTATATTACAACTACTAAACATAAGTAGAGTGGCAACTATAGTAAGAAAGGTCAAATGTGACTATACTATTTGAAGTTTCCTTTGAACTTTATAAAATTATATTGGGTATGTTATTTTTTATATTATTTGAAGCTTTATAGAGCTCCAATTAATAAATAAAAGAAGTGAGTAATTTTACTATAGTCAAAAGTTTAGAACTACAAAATTAAATTAGAATTGAACTTTTTTATCTCAAAAAAAAATAGATACATTGATTTTATCCGTTACAAATTGAAGTTCCCTTAATAAAAAGGATAAATATTAGATTGTTTTACTAATGATAAGAGTATGAACGAATCAAAAGCTGAATATTGGATAAAATTAAATTGTTATACTAACAATAAGAATATGAATGAACCAAGAACGTCAAGCGAAATTAAACAATATTCAACCATACAAGAGAAATTTTGACATTTTTACTACAATTAGTTCCATCAACTTTGTGTACTGAATTTGTGGTCCTAGAACTAGATCACACCTATAAAATTTATTTCTTATATTTTTATTTTTTTTTAAAAAGCAAGAATATATAATAAGTAGAAAAAAGTTGGAAAAAGTTGTCATCTTTGGCCTACCATTAATAAAATGAAATGAAGCCATATCTTTTCTATGTTTAGTTTAATTATTTGTGGGTCAGAAGTTTGTTGTTTAGGAGTTTTGTTATGTAAATTGTCCGTTTTGATCCAATAGATCTTACTGATTTATCTTCAATGTTATGTTATATTAAGATCAAAATAGTGTGTATATATATTATGCTTATTTTTCTGTTCCTTTGTGACATAGAATTTGCTTAAGATTTCATATTTGTTCATTCTTCGAAAATTTTGCTAGTCGAAAAGTTAAGTATATTAGTAAAAAAAAAAAAGACTAATGGAAGTAATATTAGACTAAAAGTTTAACGATGCCAAATTAAGTAATTTTTAATAGTCTAAAAGCTAATTTGATCCTTTTTTCATTTTTATCGACAAAAGCATATGTCTTTTGGAATATAGGAAAAAAGAAATGTTCCATTTCCACTTTTTTTTTTTTTAAAAACAATTAATTAATGAATCAATTAGTAGATATAACAACATTTATATATCTCTTTCTTATAAACAAAAAAAAGGATTCCCATTTATCAATGGCAAAGAGAAATGCAAGGCTAATTTAAAGTATAGTCCATTATAATTTATGTTTCTATCTTACTTAACGTAGAAGGGTAGATTGTCTACGTCCGTGTTATTTTTCTTCGAATTTTGTTGATACAAAATGCTATACATCGAACTATTTTTATTTTTATTTTAATGTTGAAACATTATTGAGGACAAATTTTTGCCACGAAACAACATACTAGGATGCCACATTTTGGTGATGCAATTAATGAAGAAATTAAATAAAAAATGGACAAAAACTAAAAAGCATGTTATTATTATAGGATTTAAAGACACCACATGGGATGTAATTAATAAATTAAACACATTTAATTGTACGATAAGTACTCAAAAATCAAACCTTTCAAATTAATTACCTCCCTGTCCTTTGGAGATGACTAATTCCCATTTCTAAATGTAACAATCTATAAATAAACCTGGTTTGGTCCTTGTAATATTTTTCTAAGCTCATTTAACTTTTATTTAACTAATAAAATGTGTGTTTTTGTGCCCCTTTATATATAAGAATTATGTCATATTTAGCAATTTTTTGTATTATATCAGTATAAAAAATGGAGTAACAATACAAATTTAATATACACTACGTCAATAATTGAATGATAACACTTAATAATTCATTAAATTAGTGAATATTCATGTAGTTTGAACGATCAATATTAGTGCACCTATCAATTGATTGAAGGTTAAATTTTCTTAATTGGAAATTAAAATTTATCGATATTTATTAAAGAGCTAAACGTGCTAATATCCCTTCGTTCTTATACACTTTAATCGGGTGATTTTTGGTTAAACATATTACACCTTCGTTATGCATTATATTCTAAATGATGTATGGATTTTGACAAATTTAATGAATTCTTAAGTGATAATCATTCAATTATCAATATAATTACCTTAAACAATTACTATAAATTTGTATTATTACACCATATTTGAGGATAATATAATTCTAAAAATAATCTAAATATCATATACTTCCTACATATAGCTAGGGACCAAAAACTACACCTTTTAGTTAATTAAATGTTAAATGTGCTTCATAATATATTATGAAGATCAAGTTAGAATTAATCCATAATTGAGGGCCAGAAGTGTAATTATCCCTTCCATTAATATATGAAGTGACAAAACCTAGTGAATTTTTCTAAAGATGCATTTTAATTTGATTGAAATGTTTCAACTAATTTACTACCTAAAACAAAACAAAAAAACTTGCTAATTTTTTTTTTATAGAGTTAAGACTTTGAATATCACCAAATTTTTGCACTATAAGACTCAATGAAAATATATCTATTTTGAGCTCGACTAATTTGAAATAGTGTCAGAAAGTTCTATCCTAAGATAAAACGAGTTTGAATTCAAAATCTCTAATTAAAAATTTAAAAAAAAAAGTATATTTACAATTTTATCACAACATGTAATAGTTAATTAATGTAATAGATATCACATTTTTTTTCTTTTCTTTTATCACATAAAGTACTCCCTCTAATGAACTTAATAATATAGTCTATTTTATGAATATGAAGCCTTATAGTTGAAAATAAATGTTGTACCAAAAATCTTAAATTCTTGATAAATCAATATATTGTCTTTTTCTTTTGGTACAAATCTAAGATTATTAATTGTTATCTCAAGTGTTATACTCCTTTTATTTACCCTTTTATAGCTATTTAATATTCAAATGTACTTTTTTTCCCCAACCAATCATTTTTTTTTGTACTTTTTATTTTCTCTTTTACCGATCGTACTTCACTCTATGCAATAGATTTTCTCTTCGCAAAAAGATCGAAGCATTTTATATTTAGAAACAGTTTAATTTTAATTTTTCATTTTGATGTTATACATTCATAAAATTTTGGTCATATAATCGCATGATATGTTTAAAATTGTATGTTTCAAAAGTTTATTTTTAAATTTCCGACTTATTAAACAGGTTCACATATGTCTGAAATGAATTGAGTACTCTTTCTGTCTCAAAATAAATATTTTTTTTCCCTTTTTAAGAGTTAATTTTGGTTAACATTCAAAGCTTAAATTGGATAGATTTTGAAAATCAAAATTTAGTCATTCAAAAACTATACGAAATATATTGTATATAAATTGCAATTTTACTCACGTCAATATAATTTAACAAGTACATTTTAAACTATTGGTCATCTTTTCATATACTTTGAATTTTATGAAACAAAAAATGATAGATAATTTGAGACGGAGAAAGTAATTAAAAAACATAAATCATTAATAAACAAACACATAAAAGTCTTGGGTAGTTGCATTATTTGTTATCTTGAGCCTCCATTTCTAACCATTAATTGCTAGTCAAAAAGCAAAACATATTGAACTAGAATATAGTAATTATTTTTAGAGTATGTCAAAACCTAGTCAAAAGGCTATTACTAGAAGAGTGCTATTTTTTGTTACTTTTATTTTTGTAAATTATGAAAAAATAATTACTTTAATTAAGTGATTATCTATCATTGTAAGCATTTATTTTCATAGTCACCAAATTTTCAAGATTGAACTATATTTTTGAACTAATACATAAGTGCATTTACTTTTACTAAAGAAAGAAAATATAGACTTACTTGTTATTGGCTAAAAGTATGCAACTTACTTGTCCTTGGAAGTTAGGAAGTCATTTTCTATAGAAAATATTGTTATGAAATCGATGAACCGAAAAGAAAATCGAAGAGAGAATAAATGATAATGTACTCATCGATATAAATAGGAATTGATGATGGATAAATCTTGTAATTAAATAACTATATTCGTTGTTAATTTTATTTAGTGATGAATTATCATGAAATTTTGATAGTATCACTAAATAAACTCAGTTGTTATTATGTATCTAATTTAAGTTCGTTATAAAAATTCATAAACTCTAGATATTAAAGCCATCTCTTATTATATATCAATAGTTTTCTAAACTAGTAATTGTTAGTCAAAGAACAAAACATTGTACTAGATATATTATTTAGAATTAATATGTCAAAAGCCTACTCAAGGGCTATATTAGAAGAGTTAGAAAGATCTAAAGAGTGAATATTTTTGGTTACTTTTATTTTGTAAAAATTAAATATATAAGTGATATTGATCATATTATTATACTTGCTAAAAGTATGCAACTTATCCCTAAAAATATGTGTTCTATAAATTTATATTGTTACTTCATGTTTGACGATAATTATATATATGACTCTAAAATAGTCTAGATATAATATATTTCCTACTTAAAAGAAGTAAAAATATATATTTAAATTATTTGAAGATTAAATATACTTAATTAGATATCCTTGACATAAAAATATTATTATATATCCCTAAAAAAAATTAAAATATACAACTTCCATCATATCAAACAAACATTTGAATGATACAATCAACATATATTTTCAAATTGAGAACACTAGAAAATAGTGCAAAGCTTGTATACATGAGCAGATCTAGCTAACCTTTGATTGACTTGGTTACGATTTACATGAATTCAAAAGTTTTTGCTAAAACTCTATTTATTATAATATAACAAGATAGAACTAAAATTTTCAAAAATTTCGTTATTAATATGTCACTAAATTGCTCGTATCCAAAGTAACTTTTTTATAATCCTTTGTTAATCTGTGTTGAATAAGATCAGCGATAAATATTATTATTTAGCCACAAAATTTATTTACCGGTAACATATATACATATTTAAATGTGAATTTTCATTCATTATTACATATTAACTTAATATAGAAAATCATAAACTTCAAATCTCGAATTCATATCCGTGCAATAGTTTTTAGGTGATGCTGTTAATTGCTCTAGTACAAAATTAGTTCACCGACATAACGTGTATGGTTTAAAACAATTGGCTATATATATTTATGTGGACATTTGTAGTTTTGCACAAAGTCATATCATATCATATTAATTCATTAGCAACAATTTTTTATATTTTATTTATATATCTTTTTTCTTCTTCTTCTTCTTTACTTCACCAAAATTTTTTCAAACAATTCAAATATAATTCTTTTTTTTAAAAAAAAATGGTACATTCAAAGAAGTTTAGAGGTGTGAGGCAACGCCATTGGGGTTCTTGGGTTTCTGAAATTAGACACCCCTTGTTGTAAGTTAATTCTTTCATGAATATTATTTATCTTACTAACGAGTCGAAATGACAAAATGATTGAATTTCAGCCACTTATATGAATACATTTTTCATATAGATATATAATATCTCTCATTTTCAATTTCCTTGCTCTTATCTTACTTAACTTATCAATGTAATTACAATGTATATTGGGGGATGGGATATGGGAGATTAACTATTTATATGTATACACTACCAGAAATCAATCAATTTTTGTCGGAAATATCTTTTTTCGACGGACGACTGATCATGAATATGACAAAAGTCATTTTCTGACGTAAAATTTAATTTTGTAGAGTCGTCATAACACTTTGTCAGAAATTTGACCTTTCAATCACTAGTGTTTTTTTTATTATATCTAGAGTCACTTTAATATCATAGAACAATAGTTTTCTGACTTACTATTATAGCGAATAAATATTAATAATCATGATTGAAATTAACCCAAACTATGTTTTTTTTTTCTTTTCTATTTATGATGTATATGTGTTATAGGAAAAGAAGGGTATGGTTAGGAACATTTGATACCGCTGAAGAAGCAGCAAGAGCATATGATGAAGCAGCAATATTAATGAGTGGAAGAAATGCAAAAACTAATTTTCCAATAACACAAGATTTGGATAATAATAAAGATGTAAAGGCTAAAGATCAAGAATCATCATCATCATTTTCATCACCAAAAGCTTTATCTGAAATACTTCATGCCAAGTTGAGGAAATGTAGCAAGGTGAGCATATTTTAAAAAGAATAATAACCGTTTTATTTCTGAAAATAATTTAACTTCAAAAAATTTATCCTATCTTTAATCACATGACTTTATAGCCACATAAATATCATAGCACATTTTGATAACAAGTTTCAAAAAGTTTTTATTGAAGAATATTATATATTATCCCTTTGTTTCAAATGATGTGTCATATTAATTTCCTTATTAATTAACCTGTTTCAGAAATAGTGTCACTTTATTGTATTTAGTAACTCTTTAATAATGTCACTACTAGAAAATCACTAAACGAATTTGGCTTGTCGATAACATTTTCAAGGGGTAATTTTACATGGAAAATCACTTACTGATCCATATACTTCAAACATATTATATATTATTTTCATATAAAGATATTTATAGTGAAATTAATTAATTGTTTTTTTTTTAATCATATAGGTACCATCACCATCTCTCACTTGTTTAAGATTGGATATTGAAAATTCACACATAGGAGTTTGGCAAAAACGTGCTGGCCCTTCTTCTGATTCAAAATGGGTAATGACAGTTGAACTTCAGAAAAAAAATAATCCCAAAATTAATGATGTTCATGAAGGAAAATTAAATAATGATAATAATAATAATAATTCCAAGAATAAGTGTGATGAAATAGTTGATGGTATAAGTATTAGAAGTGAAATGGATGAAGAAGAAAGAATTGCTTTGCAAATGATTGAAGAATTGCTTCAAAGATGATAAAAAGGAAACAAAATCGCGATGGGCAACTTCTATTGCTAAACAATAAAAATATGTTGATGTTGATCCTATTTAACGATGGATTATCTAACGGTGGATTTCAAAGCTAATTTCTATTACTATAGTAGATAACTTACATTGTCTAATGTTTGCTTAATTATCATGTAATGTGTGATTAATTTTATGTTATTAGTTTGATTTCTAATAATAATTTGGGCTAGAAAAGGGCCTATGTAAGTAGTATTTTTATTTTATTTTTATAGAAGAAACAAGTTACTAAAGTTGTATATCCTTTGTGTAGACAAAGTAAATCAACAATATTGTCATCTTCTAAAAAAAATAAATTAAAAAGAAGTTTGATAAATAAAATATCTTGATTGTATATCATTTATCTTAGTATTATTTTTTGTATTTTATTGGTGCTTGTAGTGTGGATTGTATTGCTCTTAATTTCAATCAAATATTTCCCCTCTTGATTTTTAAATAAATCAACATAAAAAGTACTATATATTAATTTTTGTTATAACAAGTTATTTATAATTTTTAAAGGTTACTATAGTAGAATTAATATATATTTACGTATCATTAATTGGGAATGCAAAAAATTCTATTGAAAAAAGAATTTTAATAATGTATACCGGTCAGAATGACAAAACGAATCTCCAAGAACAAAATGAAACAGAATAGAACATAAACTTTTTTTTTCATTTTTTTAATTTAATATTTGATACTTATATTAATGTTTCGACTAATTTGGATACATTTAATTACGTAGGGTCTATTTAAAAGGAAAGATTGGTAGGCTAATCTCATTAATGTATATGTGACATTGATATAATTGCTATTTAATCATTAATTAAATATTGATTGTACCTTTCATGGGTTGTCAAAATCTGTCAAAACAATTTCTGTAATTAATTATAAACTAATTATTATTTAGGTACGTCATCCTATCTTTTACCCCCACGATTTTAGAACATGTTTGACATTGTTGCTAAAAATAGCTTATTTTTAGAAAAAACTTTTTAAAAATGACTTTTTAAAAAATACTTTTGAAAAAAATAATAATTTGTGTTTGGCTAATTCATTTGAAAAGTGTTTTTCATAAGCAAATTATGTTTGGATGATCTTTTAAAAAAAAAGTGTTTTTGAGAGTCAAATTACAAAAAAAAAAAGGTACTTATAATATTAAAATTATTTTATAGAGAAAAACTATTTTAAATATCTATTATAAAAATTAATTAAATCTTTATTTTTATTAAATTAAAATGTACATGTTTAAATTTTCAATCAATAATATACCTTTTTTGGGAGGTTGAAATCTTTAAGAATTATAATGTTCTTTTAACGATATTGTATAATAATGATAATGGTTTTTCTTTTCACGTGTAGAAATTATAACGCTGAAAGGATCATTATATTTTGGTATAAACTTTATACATTTTGGAAATAGAAATTCACCTATGCCCTATATTCGGATAATTTACACCAGAAAGTTGGTCCTATATTGGGGTAAATTACTTTCTAATCAATGTGACTTCGTACTCGTGAGACTCAAACCCGGTCTTTTTGATTAGAGATTAAGATGTATTTATCACTCCACGACTATCGTTATTGGTCAAGTGACTTAGGGTTGCTAGCTAGAACAAGAAAATTTGAAAAAATTAAGAAAATGAACTAGCTAAGTAGGTTTATTTAATTATATCTACAATCAAAACAAATTCTAAGTCAAATCCATAAACATATAATTAATATAATTGTCTATGTTATGTGCAATATAATTTCTAACTACTATAGTTGAAAGTGAACTAGGTAGATTTAATATTTTATTTTTATGCTCTACATTTGCTCTTTAATTATCAAAGACTAAGGGATGCATTAATTTTATTTTATTTTTAAAAGGCCTTAACTTCTAATGCTATGAAATATCACCATCGTTATTCATTACTAATTCATTATTGAACCTGTATGTAGAATATGCCAGGAATTGTCAATAATTAGTCTCAATCTTATTGAAAAGTCATAAAAAATAAAGTACAATTTTTGTATGAAAAGTCATCAATCATAAAAGAAAACTTTAATGTACATGTGTGAAAATAATATAATTACCTTAAAAAATAATATGCATACTTGATTTCATTATTCTTTATTTGAGTCGAGGATTTTTATCGAAAATAATTTATCTACCTTCATACGATAAAGGTAAGGTTGCGTACATTCCATCATCTTCAAATCCACTGATGAAATTAAACAGGATATATGATATTATTATTTTTGTTAAAAATAATATGTATATATACAATAAATAAAAAGAGATCGCTTGAATGTATGAAAAGTATATATCGATTTAAACCACGAATTAAAACTTTAATAAAGCCACTATAATAATTTTAGAGCTAAATCTGCGATTTTAAAAAGTGAATTGTGACTATAGATCGATACTATTTAAACAAGTCATGGATATGACACGTGTGGTACATACATTATGTTTTGGCTTAAATATTCAGGACCATTTACAGGGGAGAATAAGACAAGTTTATTTTATGAGTAATTAAGATATAAAGAATTAATTTTGGGGACACCAATTTTAGTTTTACCATTTACAATATATTATAATAATTTTTATGGTCCCTCTATTTATTTCTGCACTAATTGGAAAACCTCTTTTTTCTTTATAGTTTTCCACCCTCGTTTGGTATCGGAGTATGATCAAATTTAAACGTAAAAAATATTTTACGAAAAAGGTAAAGCATTCTCTATAAAAAAGAATATCATATTTCGAATTTCAAACATGAAACCTCTTATCAAAGATGAAAAATACTACTGTATACTTACCACTCATCACAATCTGTATTGAATGGGAAAACCTCTTAGTCTACTAGTACAAGCATTTTACGAAAAATATATCTTAGGTATATTTAATCCAAATCAACCCTTAAATTTCAAGTACTCATATGGTTTGTTGACTTTACGTATAAATACGTTCATAGTACCCGAAACACTAGGATGATCCAATAGTTGTGAATTGATGTAAACGTTTCTAGCTAGAGACGGTTCCAAAATTTCAACTTGATGAATTTTCAATCTTAAAAGTTTTTTTACATTGGACTTATTGTACTTTTGAAATTTTGCGCACTACGCTCACCTCATACATATTTACAGAGCTAACACATGTAAGTTCCCCGAACATCGATCGTGAGTAAATGGGCCGAGCCCAAAAATTGGAATTAGATAATACAAGCCCATTATATTTCATAATAGTAATTTGTTCATTAGATGCAAGAAAGGCCCAATTTACAAAAATCCAGCCCAATACATGTAGAAACTGGGGGCCCAAATATTGTTGGAGACCCAATTGAAGTTTGAGAGTTTACCTTCTTTTTTTTTTTCTTTTTTCCAAAGAATAATTTTTTGTTTCTAGACAATTGGTTACAAAGACATGACAAGTTTACATTTTATTTTTGGTAAGAGCATGACATGACAAGTTTATTGATTTATATATATATATATATATATATATATATATATATATATATATATATAAT